>PVJX010003961.1:0-100550 GCA_004027295.1 Dolichotis patagonum
CTTTGTTCTGTTTTGTTGTGTTTAATTTTACCCTTTTGATATAATTGAATGTATATTTGAGTGGGTAAGATGGATGACCATATTGCTGTTTTTTTTGTCAGATCGTGGAACAGAACTGTTAACAGACTCACTGTTTGAATATCTACTTCACAAGTTTTAACTTTATAATTTGAACAACTATTTCCAAGAAGTCAGTATGTAATTTGTCAAGCAATAATCTCTTAGGTTTTTTTGTTGTTGTTCTTTTCCTTTTTTCCTTGGAATTCTGTATTGTTGCTACCCTTTATTTTGTTTTGTTTTGTTTTTTCTTTCTTCTCTTTAAATAAAAAAAACAGCTAATGACATTCTTAGGGGTGACCTATCCAAACCCCTGCCTGTGAGACCAGGAAGAAGGCAAGACCCCACTCCTGGTTGTGAGTCAGAGGCCAGTTCAGTCCTGATAGAACATATTGCTCAGGGTTGGATCCAATGAGCAAGCTGAGCAGGCTGCTCCTTTGACTTTGAACATGTCATGTAATGTGCTCTGCAACCTGTCATATGTTCCATTTGGAGTTTCTGCATTTGTGCTAAGCAAGATGGAGAAACTCTTGACTCACAGCACTGTGTGGCTGGAAGTTATATTTGCTCTTGGAATGCACTGAACAACAATTTCTCTCATTCTTTTCAAGAAGTGATGTTAAGCTGGGCATGGTGGCACAATGCTTATAATCCCAGTACTCTGGGAAGCTGAGGCAGAGCTAGTCTGAGCAAGCCTGAGCTAAGTCTGAGCCAGCCTGGGCAACTTAGTGGCTTAGACTCTATCTCAAAATATTAATTCCTAGTACTAAAACAATAATAATTGATTCTCTCCTCAAACCTAAGGCCTGGCACATAAATGCTCTACCACTGAGCTACACCCTTAAATCAAATTTCCTGAAAGTTTGGCTAACTTTTCTATTGAAGCCTCTGATTCTAGTGTGTTCTTTTGGGGCAGATTCTTAATGATCCATTCATTTTCCTTTAAGCCCAAAGATTTTATATATATATATATATATATATATATATATATATATATATATAATTTTTTTTCAAGCTATCTATGTCTTTTTAAATCAGAAGTTACCCTTTCTAGAGGTTTGTTGAGTTAGGGTTAATTTTTCAAATTTGTCACAAATTTTTCATGGTATTGAACAATTATCTTTCTTCTTTTTCACAAAATATTACCTATTTGTATTCCTTTTTTCTTGATCAGTCTTATTGGAGGTCAGTTTTTTCTCTTCACTATTATTTAATTTTATTGTAATAAAGATTTTGATATAGGTATTTTCTAGATAGCATCCCATTGGACCTGAATTATTGGAAGTTGTTTAGAGAAAAGTGATATTACCTATTTCAACTGCCAATATTACCAAATTACTCAAAAGAGTACATGAGAGTAAAAGACTAGAAAATTCTATTTTAAACATTTATTTTATGAGGAAGCACATACATTACTATTTTCCTTCACTTAGTGGACCCACATTCTGGGTAATTCAGTCTCAATTAGTTAAGGCAGTTACATTAATTCCCAGTTAATCTTACACTTTCCAATGCTTCATACTTGAAATGGACATTTTTAAAAATGTCCATTCCATGAACTAATATAAACAATTCTTCATGCTGAGAAGCAAGTTTATTTAATATTAGGCAACAAAGACAGTTTCGGTTAGTCTTTGAAAAGCTGTAACGATAACACCCTTTTGACTTTTATGTTCTACAAATATATAGCACCTTTTTATAGTTTAGATGCAACATGCTCCTCAAAAGCCTAATATTCAGAGGCTTTTGGGAAATGATTGGATATAAGAGTGCTATATACTTAAGTCCATTGATGAGTTCATAGCTGACTGTACTATTCAGAGTTGGGGTCTAGTCAAAAGAGGCAGGTGAACTGGAAGTATGTACTCCTCCCTTTCCTCTCTGTGCCCTTGAGGCCATGACGTGAGCAGGTTTACCCCACAGGCCCTTCTACCATGCAGTTTCTGTCTTGAAGATGGTCAACCATGGACTGAACCCTTGAACTGTGAGCTAAATAAGTCTCTCCTCCATTAAATTGGTAGTATTGGGTATTTTGTCCCAGTGGATGAGAAAGCTGACCACTACAACTTTGAATGTATTACAGGTACCAATTAAACTCTCCACCTCACTTTTTTTTTTTCCACAGCAAGATGAAAGACTTCACCTTCTGGGGTTCACTAAAGATTTATAAATATTAACATTTTGTATGTCAATCATAGACAAAGAAAAATCTGTTTTCCTAGCTGCTATTTAAACAATGATAGACCAAAAATAGTGGCAAAAATTAAAAAAGAGGTCCCATGTACTTTTCAGCCAGCTGCCTCCCCACAATGGTGGCATTTTACAAAACCAAGGTGGAACATCAAGACCAAGACAACAACATTGGCACAACAGATTAAGTAGGCTATGTCTATCTAATTTCACCACTTTTTATGCGTCACTGTTTTAGAGTTTTGTAATTCTAATTTCACCACTTTTTATGCGTCACTGTTTTAGTTTTGTAATTCTGTGATATTGAATCACACTTACACATTCATGTAACTACCACCGAAATCCAGATCCAGAGTTCTTCTATTATCACACAGGAACACTCCTAGGCTATCATTTTATTCCAAGGAGTTTTTAAGATGAGACCAAGTCAGTATATTACAAACAGGCTTATGACCAATATTAAGCACCTACGTATCACCATTAGTAAGGGTAAATCAAGTCATTTGTTATTTAAAAAAATTTAGAACCATCTTTTGACCAAAATTTAAGTATAAATGTCACTTTAGTATGGGAAAATGCTCATTAGCTACAAGTATGCACATGTCACAAAAGAAGTAAGTAAACCTCAGCTACCACTGGGGAACACACTTTGTGCTTATTCCATATATGTGTCAGGAGAAAAGCCTTAATAATCACAGCTCTCCCAGAGGGCTGTGCATGTCTAATAAGCATATATCTATCCACTTATAAGGACTTTCATACAGAAGCAATCACATTATATTTCGTAAAAAACGTTTAAAAAAGACAAACACCCTCAACATACACGACATGCATTTTGTCCCCTACAACTGAGAAAAAGTTTAATACCTTCAATCAAAACACAGTGGGGACCTAAAAAGACAAGTGGAGCCTCTCCTACAGCCTGATGGGCAGAAAGCCCTCACCGTGAGGGAGAGAGGAAATTAGACCTGTGACTATATCAGCATGTCTTCTACACAATCCGTTTTCTGGGTGCTTCTCTAATATCATCACCTCTGGCATGTGCCAGCTTTCCTATGAGATGCCTCCTGTGTGCTTCTTTTCATTTATCCCCCTTGGATTATGCCACAGCTCCAGTGTCTGTGGATGCCTAGCTCCCATCAGTTCTGGAAAATTCTATCAGCTCAGTAATGATAGTCTCTTGTAAGACATGTATACTTGTAGCTAATGAGCACTGTCTTTAGTGTCTCTTTCAAAAATGACACCTAGCTCTATTTTACACTTTCTAATGTTTGTGCCTCTTTTGTATCATTTATTTCTTTGTATCTTGACTGGACCATTTCTTTAGGTCTGTTTACAAATTCAACAATTCTCTCTTCCATTGTGTTTAATGTGGGTTTTAGTTTTCATTTTAATGATTTTTAAAAATAATTTCTAATACTTGTAACTCTGTTGTCATTGTTTGGTGTGCTCAGTAATTTTCAGTTGTCAATAGTTTTATTTAGTAAGCTATTTATTCACTCTACATTTCTAAGTTATTGTCTTATGTTTTCATCTAATTTGGTGGCTATTTTCCAACATGTAAAATTTTTAGAGCACTTAACCTACGCAGTTCTCCCGAAGTTCATTTTGGTGTTACATTTTCTTGTATGTTTGGGAACTTTTCATTTTTAGGTATTTGCTGATTGAAATTCACAATAAAGGTTTAAATTGATATTGCTTTTGTCCAAAAAAATATGAATTTAGTAACCTGGAACCACTTTACCTCCCTTGGTACCCGGTCAATGTGTGATCTCCAGGGTCAGCTCCCTGCCCTGTCCCAGCTCCCAAGCTGGTCTCAGTGTACTGCTCTTTGCACTGACAGAGACCCAGCTTCTATGTTTATTTGCTCATAAGAACCCACTCCTGGGAGTCTCAAAGATGTCCCCGAGTCCCTGATCCTCATGCCTTCGGCATATTTGCTTCTGTTTATCCTGGACCTAGCTGTATTTTAACAGGAAGCCTCAAGGATTATCCACTGTGCAATACTTTCAGAATTTGAAGACTTTATCTCTTATGCTTGGAAAACAACATTTGGGACACATTCCTCTCAACTCTTGAAGACATTAAAAAACCCAGCTTAATGCCTGAAGGGTCCACAGAGCAGTTTCATGCATGCATTATTACCTCACCCTTTTCTCAGAATAGTCCCAGAAGGTAGGTAGAGCAAGTATCATTATCACCACCAAAGCAATAGGAATCTGAGGCCAAAGGCCATTATGTGGCTTTCTGCTGCCACGTACTTCTATGATTTCAACTCTTCTCTTTATGCTGATACTGCTCGTATCTTTTCCATCTTGACCCCCATGCTCTTTCATAAGGGAGGGGTTTATTTTCCTGCCAGGTACATTTGTTCCTCCAGATGCCCCATCCACTTGAAGACGACATGAAATTCACAAAACGAAATGTCATTCTGCACTGATCTGTCCCTGAAACTCTCCCTCTGTCTACTTGGTTACTCCAAATTGTCCAATTCATCAGCCACCCCTGTCAATTTTACCTTCTAGAATGTACTGTGCAATACTGTAGCTTCAGCCTCAGGAAGGTTTTTACATTTAAATTGCCATGGGAGCTATGCATTTAACAATGTTCTTTCATCTTCAGAAATTCTAAAAATTCAAATGCAGTGGTGTTATAATTATCATAAGAAATTGATGTGAAAAGTTGACTCCTTATTATACAATTATGTTTCTTTCTTAGCATTTAAAAAATGTTTTTGTAGCATGCTATGGTTGGGATCTCAAACATATCCCGAAGGCTCCTTGTGTGGTGGCCTTCCCAGCTGATGGGCTTGGGGGAAGCGACTGGGTCACAGCTTCCTGGGTGGGGTGGATCAATCCCTGCTGAGATGGTAATGTGACAGCATTGGTGGCTGGTGACAGACACAGGAAGTGGGGCCTTGTTGTAGGGCAGGGATCACAGGGCATGACCTTGGTCCCCAAACACTTCCTCTTTTCCCTCTTTCCCTCCTTCCCTGCTTCCTGGCTGCCCCTCCGCACCCTCCCACCATGATGTTCTTTAGACCTAAAACCCATGGAGCTGGCCATGGATGGCAAATGAGAGCCAAAATGGAGTTTTCCTCCTGCAAGATGTTTTTCTCAGGTGTCCTGTCACAGCAACAGTAAGTTAACACACAGCAGTTTTAGGACTATATAAAAACTGGGCAGAAAGCAAAGAGTTCCCATATGTCCCCTTCTGCTTCCCCTATCATTCATTCGTGTAGTACACGCCTCACGATTGATGAGCCTATGCCGAGGTGCTATTATTAACTGACGTTCAGACTGCACTAGGGGTCACACTTGTGCATCCCATGGGTTTGGACAGACGCAGGACACGTGACCACAAGTACAGCATCCTGTGGGGTGCACTGCCACAGTGGAGGTGCTCCATGGCCACGTGGGCTGGCACAGACTCCTTGGATACTACCGGGAAGTCACGCTGGGGAACACCGCATCCCTGCAGGTCCTGGCCGGCCCACTGTCTTGCTCCTCCCCTCCCTCTGCCCCAGCCCAGAGGCTCTGTCCCACCGCCCCCATCGGGCCCTTCGCCCATCCACTCCCCACACTGCACAGTGCCACCTTAGCCTGTGGTTGTTTAGGGGCCTCCAGTCCAGGTCCCTCAGCCTCAAACTCCACCCTAAAAAGACAGCAAACTGCTTTTTCTGCCCCAGGACCTCATGCCTCTGCCTTCCTTAGACAATCTCTTGGCTCTTTGGTTTTCGCTGTCTCTTTTGTGGTGCGAAGCCCGGAACCCAGGACCTGGCACATGCTGAAATACCTTCCTGCCCCTATTTGCCCTTTAAATGACCTCCCCCTTGCTCTCTGGCAAGATGAAGCCTTCTTCATGCCCTGCATTCTGACACTGCCTTGGTGTCCGTGTGCCATTTTAAATAAAAATACATTATTAAAGCCATAAAACAAGGATAGGTATGTCAAAGTTCTTATTTCCTCCATCTTTAATAATGGTTTGGTGAAAATGTCAAACTGAAACTTTTTTAAAAATATGTTTTTGTTGTTTCTCTTTTCCAAGTACTCTAACCGTGTACCTGCAGTAACTGACAAGTAATCATCTAAAGTCTATTCAGGCTGCACTAACAAAATACCCATAAATGGAGAAGCTTAGAACAGCGTATTTCTCACCATTCTAGAAGCTGGATATTCAGGACTGAGGCACCAGCAGATTCAGGGTCTGGTGAGAGCTGCTTCCTGTTCACACATGGAGTTGTGCTCTCACACAGTGGCAGGCACAAGGTGACCCCCTGGAGCTTATCTCTTTTCTTTTGTGTTGCAAGGAACAAAACCTAGGGCTGTACCATGCTAAACACATGCTCTACCCCTGAACTGCACCCTCAGCACCAGGGGCCTCTTTTCTAAGGGCACTAATCCTGCCGATGAGGGCCCTGCCCTGATGAACTCATCATCCCACACAGCCCCACCTCTTGATACCATCACATTCTCAACACACGCATGTGCCTCCAGTCTACAGCAGTAATGCAGTAATTTACATCTTCCTTCAGCACTGAATCCCAGGAAGCTTGCAGCTAGAGTTTGGATTTGAGAATCCCCCAAAGTCTGTATGTTAAAGAACTGTCCCCAGCATAGCATTGCTGGGAAATGGACTCTAGAAAGAGGTCTTCAGGGCACTGAGGTGCCACCTTGACGCAGTGGGACCCATCCATTTCTACTTCCTCTCCTCTATTTCTAAGCCATGAGGTAAGCACTGGTGCACAGCCAGGTGGCCCCATCGTGGCACCCTTCACCACCACGGGCCCAGAAGCAAGGGACAAACTGAAACCTCTAAAACCATGAGCCAAAAGAAACTTTTCTTCTTTGTAAGCTGATGACCTCAGGTACAGATTACAGTGATGGACAGTGGCAACATAGCTTCCTTCACTCCCTTCCTCCACCTGACCCACCGCTAGCTGGTTTTGGTTCCCACAATGTGCCATGTAAATCTTCAGCACTGTGTCTCTATTCATACTAAAAAGGTCCACCTGCTGCACCAAAAACCCCTTGAAGGCAGGGTCTATGTCGCCGTTCCCCTTCATTTCCCATACAGAGTCCAGTCTCACACAGCCCTGGTGCTAAAGGATGTGTGTTGGGCGAGCCAGCACTGGTGCTCTGTCCTGTGTGGCTCCCCAAGCAACACAAGGGGCCATAGCATAACTTAGGGTCAACTCCAGGCCAAGCGAAATTTCCCTAAGACTCACGAGCAGTTCTCCAGAACACAAAGCTAAGCTGGACACCATACTCAGCACATCTGCCCAAGTCTTTCTTTTTAACAGCAGCCCTACTGGCCCAAAATACCATTCCATATACTGCTTTGCATTCTACTTCAGAATGCAAACTCTGACCATGTTAAATTCAAATAGCAGAGGAAGGAAACTGACCCAATAAAATTACTTCCATTATACTATATTCAAGCTGACTCACAAATAAAAAAAGGTGGAATATGTTTCTAAATCACATCCTTAATTCTGAGAAACAGACTCCTGACTCACTCACTTCTCTTCCATCCACATGACAAAATTAACTATTTTAAAGTGAAAAATTGAATAGCATTTAGCACATTCACAATCAAAAACCACTACCCTTAGTTGCTTCCAAAATATCTCCCTCACCCCAAAAGAAAATTCTTTAGGCGGTAGCTCCCCATCTCCTCTTCTCCCAGGCCCTGGCCACCACCCGCCTATGTGCTGTCTCACTGGAACAAGCTGCTTCGGATGTTTTGTATGAATGGGGCCATACACTAGGCGGTCTGCTGTGCCAGCTTTCTTTGGTTTAGCTTTCTTTGTCCACTGACTGTGGTGGACAACTGATGAGCACCTTGGACTACTCAGCTGAACCGAGTCAGCATGCTGCTGGGGGTGGAGGGCCCACCTGAGGATTGTGGCCAACAGCATAAAAAGCAGAACTAGAGAGGAAGAGGTGGCGCTTCTCTCCTAGAGAAGCTGTCGGGACCTCTATTCTTTCATTCCCTTTTGCTGTCCTGATATGAACTTGCTATTCTTATCATGGGGGAACTTGGGGACCTTGTTATTGCTGGAGTGGCTGTAGCTCACTTTGGGGGAGCTATGGTCCTTACCTTGAACATCACTTCCTGGCTCCAGTGCAGATCCCTCAGCCTACTGGCACAGACCCTTCATCCTTCTGGCATAGACTTTCTAGCTTCCACAGACCTTTGGGCTTTCCCAGGGTAGATACTTGACACAGACTTGCATGAGACATTGTCGTGGGCTCTAGGCCTCCAGATGGACCCAGAACATTACCATGGGATCCAGGTCCTAAGCTGGATTCTTAGGGTCTCTAGAGTGTGGACAGATCTCCTGTACTCTTCTGCATTTGACTTCTTGGGTGAATACTATAAAATAATCCTATAAATTATGTGTCCTGTACTAAATTGTTTTCCTTTCAAACCCTGACTACAACAAGCATCATGTTTTCAAAGGTCATCTATGTTGTAGGCACACATCCTCACGTCATTCTTTTATGGTAGGATAATATCCCCTTGTGTGGATATAGCACACTTTCTTTGCCCATTCATCCACTAAAGATCACTGGCCTCTACCTTCTGCTGTGAACACTGCTATAAAGAACACGCGTGCGCAGGCATCGTAGTGCTCATTTCCAGTCCTTCAGAACCTCTATTCTTTCATTCCCTTTTGCTGTCCATCTTCATCTCTCCTCCTCAGCTGTGACTCCCATGAGGTAACTCTGGAGGTGGTGGCAACTGTGCATCAGGATTTATTCAAAGCCTGCCCCGAACACAGGGGCTATGAGCTCACTGCCCTCTCCCCAGGGTCCACTGTGTGGGTCACCTGAGCAGAAGGAGGCTGGGGGGAATCAATGGCACCACGTGAAGGGGTTGAGCACAGTGCCTGACATACAGTGAGCTCAAAATAAGCATTTGCCGAGCCTGGGTAGAGGTGAGGTTAATCTAGGGGAATTGCAGAAAAGATTAAGAGGAGAACTCCATGTCACAGACTGAAAGCCAAAAGAAGAAAAGGATACTCCAGATCATATCGTGGGAAGGGTAACAAGGGAGGATGAAGATTTGCCAGAAAAAAATCCTGGCAAAGTTGAAAAGCAAGGAGTCCTCATCAAGTGGCTATTGTCTCCTTGTCTGAAAGTCAAGAGCCTGGTACACAAGAAAGAATGTGGGACTGAGAGCTGAGGATGGGAGTTGAGAGGCCACTCTGCCTCTTTCGCTGTGTCAAACAACAGCCATTTTCATTCCTGTTGCCTCCATAGTGTGTGTGTAAAATCTGAAAATTAAAAGATTTCTTTTTTGGTCTTTTTGAGACAGGGTCTTGCTATGCAGTTCAAGCAGACCTTGAGTTCACTTTGTAACCCAGGCTGGTCTGGAACTCACAATGATCCTCCTGCCTCAGCCTTCTGAGTGCTGGGATTATAGACAGGTACCACCACACCTGGCTGAGATATCATTTTATCATTTATAAGAACATAGTTTCAAAATCCCATTCATCATAACATTCCGTGTTCACCATTGAGTGACCACCCTCTCCACGTGTGAGTGGTGACATCTATCCATGAGATCAGAAAAGCACCGAGATCTTGTGCACCAAAAAGCCCCATAAATGCATCAAAGCCTCGAGACACGAGATGGTGAATTCCTGTTATTAAAGGGCTGCTTCATGAGGTTTTCTAGTATTGAAGAGTGTGTCTGTGCATGTGTGGAGGATGTGTGTGTGTGGGGGGGTGTTTTAATACACCTTTACCTGGACAATAAGTCCTACTACTTCTACAAAAGCTCCAGGTAGAAAGAAGAAGGCTGAGAAATCTGTAAGATGAAAAAAGCCAGCCCTTGACTAAGTGAGCATTGAAGTCTGTTGGGCAGCAGTTTCTCTCATTGGGTAGCAGCTTCAACAAACACTAAATTCTTGCCTTTCTCCACAGTGGGGCTTCTGACCATGACAGTGGAACTATTGGGTTTAATAAAACATTCGAGTTTCAAAAACAAAACAAAACAAAAAAAGCTACCAACAAGCCAAGTCCTTCCTTCAGTTCCCAGGGTAACCAGGGGTTTATATTCCGATCAGATTACATCGCATCAGATGAGCCGTTATTATTTGTGGCACAGCACCGCGTACCAAATGCAGGGAGGTGGGGCCAGGCCCTACTCAGGCGTCTCCCCTACCCTGCCCCGTGTGACTGGCACAGGTGGCCTGAGCTCCCGGAACAGGGCCACACGCATCCCTAGCTGCAGACACGCACACTCGGACTTGCTCCCCACTTCTAGTCAAACTAGGACCTGCAGCTCTAAACCCAGACATGATCCACAGGGATGGGTGTCTATGCCTCCGGGTGCTGAACACGAGAATGGGAAAAAAAAACCACTGCCATGGGGCATGAGTGTCGCCCTAGTCTAGCCGTCTGATCGTACACATGAGCAGAGCAGGCCCATTCCTTTCCTTTAATAGGCAAAACTTGGAACCTCAGATCCTTGCAAAAACACAACAGAACGCTTCTCCCAAGACTGTTCTCAGAGAAAGTCATGCCTTTTCTGGGGTGCCAGGGCCTCTCAGGCCCTTCTGAGTAACAACCGGGCTGAGGTGTTTAGCCCTACAGGGTTCTAAGTGTACCTCTAGGAGCAGTTACCAAAAAAGCCAACCAATCAGACAAGCTCTCCTGGACAGAGCATTTGGATGATCTGAAACAAAGCAGAAAACACCTACAAGGGATTGAAGAAGAGTGGGGAAAACCATGCCTTATTTCCTTTACCTTCCTGTTCTAAGACAAAGCAAAACAAAACACTCACTCAGCTTCTGGGTTAACCGAATAACTTTTACCAGAACAATGTTACTTTGTACATAAGGCCCCAGGTGAGTGCAGTCTGCCAGGGTACTTGGGTGCTTTTACTCATAGACGGTGACAAAGATGGATAACAAAGCCAGATGGACAGAAAAAAGCTGGGAAACTTGCAAGTGTGACAGATTGGTGGTATGCACTTATTTATATTTTCCGTTTGGTTTTGATTTACTAATTAGCAACTGGGGCAATGAAAAAAGCTGTATTTGGGTTGACCTGCGGGTGCATATTCCCACAGTGCCTCGCCTCCATTTCCTGGGGCCGTAGTGACAGGAGAGGCCTGGATTTGCTGCTTTGCAATAATTCCCATGTCTAACATGGCCTTGTCCTGTCACTGTGGGATTGAGTTTAGGAAAAACCTGGCTGGAGATGACAGTTCTTGCCCAAGCCTATATCTGAGGGGAGGGAAGAGAAGCAGGGAGGCAAAGGAAGCCATAAAGTGGCCAAAGCTTTCTCAGTTGCACACACTTTTCCCTTCTATTAATTCAAAACATTACACTTCCTTATTGGTACAGCCCCAGACAGCACATTCCTCGCTCTGGTGATTCACTTCGTTTTCCTGGGAACGCAGCGGAGAGAGGATCCCCGTGTGAAGTGGCTGATCTGCCTCCGGATGGAGTCCAAGCTAAACTGCTCGCTTAACATTCTGTTTTCCCCAAAGCACAGCAGGTC
Source organism: Dolichotis patagonum (assembly GCA_004027295.1). Taxonomy (NCBI): domain Eukaryota; kingdom Metazoa; phylum Chordata; class Mammalia; order Rodentia; family Caviidae; genus Dolichotis; species Dolichotis patagonum. The sequence goes on from PVJX010003961.1 coordinate 11,766, forward strand.
TGCGCGGTGGGGGGCGGGGCGGGTGTCCAGAGTGCGTGGCTCCCCATCTTCCCTGCCAAGTCACAAGATCTCAAATCACTGACGATGAGATCAGCAAACAGGAGTCTCTGCAGGTTTGGGAAAGAAAGGAAGAGAGCTAGCAAGGAGATGGGTCCAAGACATCTGCCCTTGGGTCTCAGGCTGTGATTTATCAGGAGGACACTCCGTTTCTCTTCCTGACTGGTACTGGTTACAGGCAGTAGGCATGAGAATAAGGCACAGCTAATTATTCCAACTATCTTTGATGATGGGTGTCTGTCCCACAAAAATCTTCTACCAAAGCAAGTAGTAATCGGTGCAATGAATGGTCTGACTTTTACTGTTTCTTTTCATAGCCTCAGATACCCAGGCAAGAGCCAAGAGCAAAGTAAACTATGAAGGACATGGCTAGCCCTCAAATAATTCAAACCCAGGCTGACAGAAGGCATTTCCAAGGGCCGATCAAACCGCCCCTCTGAGCTCTGCTACACTCAGGAGCAGGAGGCCACCTGGGACACAGGTGCATCAAAGTCATAAGTCACCCAGGCTGGTGAGAACAACAGGTGAATGTGGAGCCTTCAAAAGAGAGGATTCAACTTGGCTAGGAGTGACCTGGTGAGGAGGGAAAGAGGAACCAGATTCTTCAGAGCCCTTCTGAATGAAGGAGGATGTCCACCCATCCAGGCCTGGAAACGAGGACACAGGGATGTGTCCACAGGTGTCACTGTGCTTTATAGGAAGGTGGCAGTCTCAACACCCATGATATGTGGGGTCTGTATCATCTTCTGTCCTGATATGTGGGGTCTGTATCATCTTCTGTCCTGCTTTGGGTGGAGACCCCAAGTGACCTGGCAGGGACAAAAAGGGAAATGTGGACCACCTTTGTGCAATGCAGTTGTATTCAAGAATTTGGAATGACTGCTTTTATTTTATGGCTTCAAACAAAATGCTGCTAGGGAAGAAGTGGGCAGGTGAATGTTCTCTTGGACAGGCTGCTGTTTGCTCAGAGTAAGAGTCTCTGATGCTTGCCTAGAAAGAACAATGCAGTACATTCTTCAAAAGACAACTCGGGAAACTGTCTCTTAAAAGCACTGGTTTTGCAAGTTGCCAGAGATGCCAAGATTTTTTGCTGCCTAACAATGCCAACACAGGCCAGGCAAAGAAAAGCCCAGAAGGTCAATATGGTCTGAAGTCTTCCTGTTGCCAGTGAACAGGCTGTGACTCTGCAGTGAACACCTGGGACCCTTCTGTGTGTCCCTGAGCCCACAGCTGGTGGCCCACGTAGCAAGCTGTTGGTTAAATCTCTCCTGTCTTCACCTTCTCCAATCTCGTCTTCCATTGTCCTTGACACTAATCCCACCTGAAATTGACAAGTGATGCTGATCACTGACACAGGAAAGAGAATGGGAACATACTCGTTTCCAGGAAAGACCAACAGTCAACCAAAAAATAATCACCAAATTCAACAGATCTTTACTGCACATCTCTCACAGAAAGGCATGTCCCAAAGCTTTCAGGATGACCTGGTCGTCCACCCTGGAGGGCACACCATCCCCTGAAGTAACTTTAAAGGCCACCCATGGGCTTTCAGCGATATCACAGAGAGATAGAACACTGCCTGGCTACTGAAGTGGACAGTCAGTCACGGCTTCCTACAGCCCCTTTCCCAAGGTCCTGGGAATAAACATTAACAACAACTCACCAGCTTCCTCCTGCTACTGTCTGCTAGTTAGAAAGGGTCAGTCAGTGCCTGTGGTCAAAAATGGGTTTACAGGAGGGAGAGCAACACCCTTGATAGAAGGAAGATTCACAGTGGCACAGAGAGGAGGAGTAAAGCCACATGAAGATGCAGACACCCACTACTCACCGCCCCTTGCAGTGTTCTTGAAGGAGCACTGGGCCATCCAGGTTCATCAGAAGGTGTGGGCCTGCCTTCCACCACCACGATCACATCATAATTCTGTCACCTGCCCAAGTCCTCTGAGCTCAGTGCCCTCCCTGACACACTCGAAGGTTCTACCATGATGCCAGCAAATCCTGGCTGCCCTCATTGAAGTCCATGGAATCCAACCTGCTCACCACCCTCCTTCCCATCATGGCGCACCATACCATCTCCATCCATTATCTGAACAGCCACAATAGCAGCCTAACTAACGTGTCCTCCTGGCTCAACTTCACTCCCACAGTCTGCTGTCTACACAGCAGGCAGGATGGGTCTTTCAAAATATAAATAAGGTGGTATTATTCCTTGTGCACAACCTTTAAATGCCCTCTTTCAGAGCAAAAACTCTTTCAGAATATAATTCAATATCCTTGGGGTGACACACAAAGACTAGCGGGGATTTAGGCCGTGGTTTGCTCTCTGAACTCATTTCCAATTAAAACAGCTTTCTCATCAAAGATGTTCTAACCCCAGACAGTCCTGTAGCTTTCTGGCTTACTTATGTCTCCCAACTCCCTGCTCAAACCTTATCTCCTTGGACAGACCATCCCTGATCACAGTGTGACCTGCTCACATTCCATCCCCTTAAATGCCATTACAGTGGTACCTCCATTCACAAACTTGATTTGTTCCACCATTCTGGAAAAGATGGCCATGCTGCCCAATGTGGAATTAGAGAACAGAAGTGACATTTTGCTGAATGCAATAGACGTGTGTCTGGCATCGTATTGAGCTTATTAAATTGTCTGCTTTCCCCACTAGAATGAGGTCTGCATGAGAATCAGAAGTATGCGATCATTTTTACTCCATGTGCCTTAAATTGTGTATGGCACATGGGTGAGGGCAATAACTGTTTGAAAGAATGAGCAGTTGCCTCAACTATATTTTTTACATTGGCCAAAGGGAGGCAACCATACTGGTCTGCAGACCGATGCTTAATTAAATGAGATCGTATGTGAGGAAGCATCCGGAAACACATAGTGCCATACTCTGGAAGTGAAAAGCAGGCTGCATCTCTTTTCTCCCACCTGCCTTGGAACAAAGCATTGTCAACAACTGAACCAGCATCACCTTGTCCGAGCACACCATACAGGCAGGCGTTCAGGAAGACAGTTTGAGACAGAGCATAGTAGCCACCACAAGCCCTCAATTTAGAATATTTTCTGTGGGAAAAAAAAAATCAGGGATCTGGGAGAACATAAGATGAAATGTTTCAGGTACAGAATGTTGTGGAGAAAGCTGAGCAGGGTGTTACATAATTCCATATTCCAGAACTTTCAGATGGGCCAATGCCAGCCTCAAGGAAGCGGTGAGTTCACTGGAACAAATACATGCGGTACTGAGGCCACTGCAGCATGGAGGTGCTCTGCAGTTTCCAGAATGACATGGCCCTCAGGCATGAGCCTCTAGGGCTTAAGGTTCCATCCGAACAACAGCATCCTGAAGGCTGGCACGAGTGACTTCTGTAACCCAGGGTTTTTAAAGTCACACTGGTCTCTGAGTAATTTGTACCATTTTGCTTCACTTTGTACCACTGCTGCCTGTGGATGGGAATAATTAGGAAAAGGACCTAGAGGCAGTGGGGAAAAGCAGCGGGTAGGGGTCTAGGGAATCGGAGCTCGTACGTAGAAGAGCGAGGGGACCTCAGTGTCAGGGTGGGCAGGAGGGAAGGAAGGGAGGTTTTTCACAAAGGCTCCCAGGATGAAATAAAACCCACAGTGCCACAGGCTGTGTGCTGTGATCTGATGTGAGAGGAGGCAGGGACAGAAACAAGGAGGAGACCTTTAGGGACCTGGCCCCACACACAAAGTGAACAGCATAAAGAGGAGATAGGTAAAAAAAAAAAGTGCCGCACATTTTGTAAAAAAAGCAAGCGCGCGCACACACACACACACACACACACCGTTTCCAGTGTGCACTGAGTCATCAGTGTCCTGGGTGGAAGTAGTGAGGAAAGGGGAAATTCATAACCAGAGCCTTAATTTAAGTGAGTGCGCACCCCGAGCAACTCTCCTCCTCCAATTCCAAACTCTGCACACCTTTCCAATGTGGCCTGTGTGGGATACTCTTCGAGGGAGCTTGGCTTGCGTCAGTGAGAACACATGGAATGCAGACCGTGTGCCAGAGTTTGCAAAGCAACCTGTAGGCACCACCTTACTTAATCTTCAGAATAAGCACATGTGCATGGTAGTTCCTGTTACCAGACTGGTTTCTCAGCTAGGAAACTGTCAGAAAGGGAGGTGACTTGCTCGATGCCACAGGATTGATGACAGCAGAACTGGAACCAGACCCCCAACCTGTGCAGTCCTCCTCACACTGTGTGCCCACAGGGACAGTACAGAGCCCGTTCTGGTTTCTAGTATTCTTGATTCACAGAAGGTTGCAGTCTTGGGTGTAAACCCCACAGGTATAGGGGGTTGGCTGTCTTTACAGAACTATGCATAGGATAATACTATTTGCTTGCATGCACATGCACACACACACACACACACACACATCCATATACTTTCTTTTTTTAAAAAAATTTTTATTTGAAAGAGAAAAGCCAGAAAAAATAGTTTAGTAAATTGGGTTGATAGGATTGTAGCCAAAATCTATTGCCTCCTGTGTGATCATCCCTATTTTATAAATTATGACAACCACATTCTGTTTACAACAAAAATGCATTTACATTATTTCAAGTAACAATTTAAAGTATATTCTTTAAATGGACTACTAATGGCCCCAAATTCATCCACTCAACTTTCCCAATCAAGTTGGTAAGCACACTCAGATGACTAGGAGCATAGCTGGAATGCCTTTTTCTGTCTGATTAAAAGATTACTCCCTGAAGGCCAATTTATGGTAATTCTGCTACCAAAAAAAAAAAAAAAAAAAAAAAAAAAAAAAAAAAAAAAAAAAAAAAAAAAAAAAAAAAAAAAAAAAAAAACCAACCTAAGAAACAAAAAACAAGGCTTCTGTTTCTGGTTGAAAATCACAGTATTACCTCAACCCCAGCTGGGAGATGGAAAAACAACATTTGCAACTGAAAGATCATCTTCATTTACATGCTGAGTCCTGGAAGAATATTGTAAGTGGAGAAAGAATAATTAAGTACAATTGCAATGGATTTCCAGATTCTCAGTCCCCAGGGCTGAAACTTTCTTGACAGAGCCTTCCCTCTCCCTTTCCCAGCTCTGTTTTGTTTTGTTTTGTTTTGTTTTGTTTTTACTTCTTGCTCTCTCCCTATCTGTTTGTTTACTTGAGTTTGCCAAATTCAAATTTAAACAACTGTTTTCTGGATCTGAGAGTCCAAAGCATCATGGCCAGGCATGCAATCTCTCCAACATTAGCACATAAATTGACCTGGAGGAACTCCAGGTGGCTCACTGTAAGGAGACAATGACATCCATATGCAGTTAGACACTGGACGGTCAGGTTTGAATTTCACCTGGATGCTTTTTTCCAGCTGCATCTTGAAGATGACACTAAATAAGATGCAAAGTGACCAGGCATCCTGATTTGCCCAGGACTGAGGGGTTTTCCGGGACACGGGCTTCTCAGCCTAAAACTAGTCTAGTCCTAGGGCAAAACTAGAGCCATAGAAAGTCTCTTTCAGTAAAACCTCAGACCCTGGGAGGTACTCAGGATTAAGTCACCCACATGCACATGCACACAGTCAGACTCACAGATGTGCTTGTACACACACACACACACACACACAGGATTATGTGCCTGTGTCTCACATCACAGCTGGTCCCCTTTACCATCTTCTCCAGGCTGTTCTCACAACCCACCTTGTCATTATGAATGATGTCTACACTTCTAATTACTCACATGATTGTTTCTTGCCCTACTTGGACATGGGACATCCCTCTCTGAAATCTGGGACAATCATCTTGCCAATTTCTCGAGCTTCTAAAATACAATCATCAGATCATATAAAAGGTTTCTTTTTCTAGATCCCAATGACCTTTTTCCTATTTTGATATTGCTGTGGTTTGGATAAACCGCAAAGGTCTATGTGCTAAAAAGGGTTGGTCCCCAGCCCGTGGCTGTAAGGCTACCAGGAGGAGGTAGAACCTGTAGGATGCAGGGCCTCGCAGGAAGAAATGAGGTCCCTGGGGAGTGGGACTGCGAATGGATATGAGGACCTGGCCTCTTCCTGTCTCTTTGCTTCCCAGCCTCCATGAGGTCAGTAGCCCTCCTTGTCCTCACGCTCCCACCATGATGTACTCACGGCCCCAGGCCCAACACTGAGCCAATGGATCATGAACAGAATCTCTGAAACCGAGCCAAAATAACCCTTTCCTCCTTCCAAGTTAGTTTTCTCAGGTATTTTGTCACAGGGACAGAAAGCTGACTAGTGCAGATCATCAACGAATCTAAACATGTGAGCCTCTGACCCAGCAGGACCTTGACAGTTGTATGGGATGTGGTCCTGATGATTGTAAGCAGCTGTGTTCTATTTGTTTTGCCAAAAAGGACCATGCAGAGAGGCTCAGGGTCTCCACGTCCTGCATGGGGCCCTTTGGGTTGAGCCAATGTTTTGGCTCTTATAGTGACCAGGACAATTAGAAGTAGTTCCCTCTGGGGCCTGGTTCATGATTAAACATTGTCCACTAGAAAGAAAACCTAGAAGCTCAAGGCCACAACAAAGAACTTTCTCCAGTTGTGTGTGTTGCCAACGTGGGACTTGCATAAAGATGCCAGTTATTGCCTACAGCTGTGAGGAAATTTGGGGTAAACAATGTCCAAATCAGAATGAGAAGTGCTGAAATATCCCACAAGTTGTGGCAGTGAGTTAAATAATATGATTCTACAGGGAAAAATGAAAGTGTCCAAAAATCTTTTCAATTTTTTCCCCAAACCCACTTCAGCAGAGTGAGGTATAAAATGTCCCCCAAGTATAAAACAAACACATTGCCACTGCTATTATCTTACATTTAAAAAAAGAAATGTTCAGCAACACTTTTTTAGACTTCCAGAGCAGCGAGACTAAGAAATCTGGAAAGCGTCCCTGGCTCTAATCAGTACATATTTGCTTGTTTTTGATCTATTGCAATTCTTTGTATTTTATGAATTCTGAGAAAAATCACCAGAACAAAACAGTCTCAGCCACGGATTTGGTATATTTTTACGCTTTTTAAGTATTTTCAAGGAAACAGTCCAAGTATAAATGTGTTAAAAACAACAACGACATGCAGGCATGGAGACAAGACCTAAATGTATTCACCTGTTGAACCCACAGCACTGCTGACCACCTAGCACAGATGGGACTGGCTGCTTGGGGAACGCTGGGAGAGCAGCTTCCCATTCACTTCCAGACTTTGATTGCTTCACTTAATGCAAGGTGGTCGCACCAGATAATTCCCAAAGCCTATTCCACACCACATCTCTGTAATTCCAGGAAGAGTTCTGGATAATCTTATGTTCTGGTGGGCTGAGGTTTAAGTTACACAATGCACTTTTAATTCAGCTTTAAAAGACAATGCAGTTTCCTTTTAAAAAGAATATATTGACATCATTGTTTAATGAGTGGCAGCTTAGGGAACCTCAACTTCAGCATCCAGCAAACAAGGAGGTGAAAAGTAAACAATGTTGAATACTTAAGACCCAGGGCTTTGGCATATGCTAATCTCCCTTGCAGAAAAATGTCAGGACCAAATAGGAGAGTGACTCGTCTAAGAGCATTTTGCAAATCAAAGCCCAAAGGCAAGGCATTGTTCATGAACTAGGCTAAAAGCTTGCTTGGCCAAGAATTTACTTAAAAGTTGGCTTCTCCGGAGTGAAAATGGTTGCGGGGAAGTGGGACCTGAATCTTTGTTCACCTTTACATCTGAGTTTATCTCTTCCTCCCCAGAGTTCAGTACAATAGATAATTCTGAAAGAATAAGGATTTAACTGAAGGCCTAGATCGTAATAATTGAAGCATCATCCCAATAAAAAGATCAATCAGTTTCAACTTATATTACAAATAGAAGGGAAATAATTTTTTGCTGCTATTTGATTCTATGATCTTTTCCTCTAATGTCATAATGATTTTTTAACCTGTGTTTGTTAGCTTTCCATCACTCTAACAAAATACCTGAGATGATCAACTTGCAAAAAGAAACAGGTTATTTTGGTGTACAGTTCTGGAGGTTCCAGTCCATAATCAATTGACTTTGCTGCTTTTGGACATGTGGCGAGGCAGCATATCTTGGTAGGAGCAGGCAGCAGAGCAAAACTTCTCATCTTGTGGCCAGGAAGCCAAAGGGAGAAGAGGAAGAGACCAGGATCCCAATATCCCCTTCAGGGTCATGCCCCCCCCATGACCTCACTTCCTCCACTAGGCCACATCTATAAATGTTCCACAGTCTCCTAATAGCATCACTCTGGGGACCAATTCTCCACCATCTGGGCCTTTGAAGGGCATTCAAAATCCAAACTATAACATAGGCCAATAGTGGCAAACCTATGGCACATGTGCCACAGAGGGGTGTTTGTTATCACTGAAAGCTCTAAAAGGTTCACCATCACTGTATAATCCATTAAAGAATTCTTCCAAGTAAGCTTGACATTAAGAGACAAAAACCAAAACGATAACTAAAGCAAACTATTTTCTGATATTCAAGTACATTTAGTCAAGTTGAACTAGTTCTCACAGTTTAATTAGTCAGTAAAGAAGTCGCTAGTCTGAAATAAAGGTTAGCACAGAAAGAAAACAATTATTGATGGGTATTTAAGTGAGAGGCTTTCTGCTGGAAGGGTCTGAAATTTTGCTTTAATCTCACTTGCCGCACAGATCCACCCTGGCTGAATGAACTAAAAGTTCCCCTACCACAAACCCATCATGATATACCACCTTCCTTTTGGTCCCAAAGTAACAGAACCCACCAGCTATAGGCTGAAAACACCAAAACTGTGACCCAAATTAAACCTGTTTTTAAAATTTTTTTTTAACCTTTCCTCTTGATAAGTTGTTTATCTTAGGTATTTTGTGACAGTGACTGAAAGGTAACTCAAACTTCAAAAGAAAAAAGCAGGGCAATTCCAGGATGAGGGGGTACTTGGTGAGGAATATGGGACCTTCTGGAATATGTGAGCAGTCTGGCTGACAGCCAGTGCAAAACAAAACAAAATAAAAACAAACAAATCCAAATGAAAATGGAGACCTCAGTCCAACAACCACAGAGAACTGTATTATTCCAACAACCTTGAAGGAAAAACTGGACTAGCCACTTCCTCTCAGCCAGCCACCAGGGGGAGGCACACCCAAGAACAGCTGAGTTCTGTTCTGAATGTCTGGGTGGAGAAAAGGGTGTCCAGGAAGGGGCAGCAGGAGCGAGGGGGCACCCTGTAAACTGGCTCTTTGTATAAGGGACTGTTTCTCATTCAGGGGTTCAGAATGCAGGGAATTCCTGAAATCTACTGATGAGAGATACTAGGACATATGCAGACGTTCTAAAACAGATACTCTGACTTGCAATGTTTTGACTTTTATGATTGAGCAAAATTGCTGAGTTAACAGCAGCTGTATGTACTTTGAAATCTGAATCTTGATCTTTCCCCTGCCTGTAATACTCCCTTACCATCCTCCCTCTCTAGGCCACAGCTTGCAGACAACCATGCCTTCTCAGGGGTAACTGCAGATATGCTACTAGGTGCCGTGTTCCCAAGCTGTGATGTTCATTAGGTTAGGTGTTTCCTGTGCATTTTTAACTGTGAAACTTTCAATGTATAATAGGTTTATTAGGTTATAGTTCCATGGCAAGTCCAGGAGCAGCTGCACATCTTATAAAGTGATTTACTTCAAACCTATGCCATTTCAGAAAGTATTGGAGGTGTTTTACAAAACCAAGTCATGCAGGATAAAAATAAAGCAGAAAACTGCCAGTGAAGTAATTCACAGAGAAGCTGCGAAGGAAAACCCTAAACTGGGAGAAGGTCCTTAGCAACCAGCAGCTGTGTTACTGTGAACGAGGGGCTCGAGGTCCTTCATAAACACAACAATAAAATTCAGTCTTTGAAAATACACCGCAGACATTTTCACATTTTTCATATTTTAAATTTAATTGTAATATTTTTGTTGATTTGTACAAGCTCTTTACACAATAGCTTTTTACTATCTTTATTGTCTATTATATTTGCAAAAAATATAACATGGTTAATGTTGCTAATGTATTTCACTGAAAAGTGTGTGTATATATACATATATGTATTATATGTATATATATACATACATATATACATGTATGTATATATAGAGAGGATAAACACAAGGCCTCATGCATGCTACCCCCTCAGCTCAATTTTTCTTTTAGTTTTTTATCTAGTCTAATGAGTGTATATATATATATATATATATATATATATTCTTTATGCTGTATTAGTCTCCCATTACCTTATAGCTAGAATTCATTTCTTCATCAGAGACCAGCTAAATAACCACTTTTATTTTCTTTCATTTTGTGATAGTTTTACTTTTGTAAATTTCTCTCGGGCCTAACTACTGACTTTTTTTTTTTTTTTTTTGGTACTGGGGATCGAACTCAACAACCTTGTGCTTGCCAGGCAGGCGCTTAAGCCACTGAGCTAAATCCCCAGCCCGTAACTACTGACTTTCAAAATGCATCTCAGGTTCAAGCCAACGTTCATAGGAACCAAACTGGAAAATGAAATGTTTTCTAAGGTGGAAAGTTATTTAGATATTATGTAAAACCAATTCTCTATCGGTCCTGAGAACAGATTCACTTATTGTTCCTCTCCGCGAAGTCTTTCCCTTTTCTCAATCCAATCATAACAACTCTCTCACAGTATATGAAATGTACAAGCCTTGATCCAACCCAACCCGAACCCAAAGCACCCAAAGCAGTGTTGAACTTGGAAGCTCAGTACTGGGCTCACTCCCTCTGCCGGGTCTATCACCGTTTCAACACCTGCCTGTGCTAACACTAAGCCCGGAACAGAGGCCCAGCCCTGCTCTTTTGTAACCATTTATACAGCAGTTATTTTCAATCCACAATTTTCATTTCCTTAATAATTTCAATTTTTTAAAAAAACCTACATATTCATCACACCAGTCTTAACCATCAGAAAGAAGTTAGATGCTTCCATTACAAAAGTGACCTAGAGCACCGTAAGAGTGACCTCAGCACTGTAAGAACTTAACCCGGAAACTTTAAGAAGGACCCATGTGAATTTAATAAAGAGGGAAGAACGATGTTCAAGAGACAATGAGGAGGGCTGGAATCAATTAGGTCAAATTATACCCTGTGTTACATGTGTAAAACTCCTCCTGTTACAGTTAAGGGAAGGAGCAGAGGAGAATACAGCCTGAACTTAGACCCCATTTCAGAACGCAGGGTGCTCTGTAAACACTATGTCCTCAGTCAAGTCCCTTCAGTGAGAGGGTGGGTCTCAAATTCCCAGCTGAGAATTTTTCTCTTTGGGGAATACACATTTGCTCTAACAGGGGTCCTGTTCCCATGGCAACCGGTGGAAAGGTCTGACACAGTAACTAGTCACCCTGCCCGAAGTTTATCCCTACAAGTCAGGCCCTTTCTCAAATATGCCTTCTCATTTTCTCTTGTGACATGGATTTTTTTTCCTTTTTAAGACATTTTATTCTGTAAGGAAGCATTTCCTGCTTTATGACCTGATGTGATAAATCTTGGCCCTGGTGGGCAACGATATAGCTCTGCCTATTTTTGGACCTGGCCCTTGGGACCCCAACTTCATGGTCCTGAAAGGAGCTGTGGAAGTCATGCATCTAGATGGGGTTTTCTGGAACCAGAAGACAGTCAGTGTGAAGGGTAGATCTGTTCTCTCAGGTACCATGGCTACCATAGCTGAAGATGATGGTCTGGCAGCCAGGTTCAGCAAGCAACCTTTGACACAATTTAGCAAGACTGCAATTTACCAAATGGAACTTCTAGGCCTAAAGTTCGAGCTGTCCTGAGGTAATACTTACTAGGTCTTCTAGCATTTTCCAGTTCCCAAGTGAAGTCATTTTCTTATATTAAATAAGAATAGGGTAGAAAAAATAGCTCAAAGTGGGTTTTAGAGCCAAGGTTCCCAAGAGTGGCAGTGGCTGGGTTAGAATGGCAGTTCTCATAGCAGTGTGACTCCATGCTGTCACTTGCCCCATGGGGACCTACACTTTCAGGCTGAGTTTGAGTTTCTTTTCAGACACTCTCGCGCCAAGGACCAAGTTTGGCAAAGGTGGTAGAGAAGCAAGGTGAGAGTGTGTTGGGTCTCTTGTGCACTTTGATATTTCCCTTCTCTCAGGACAAGTATATTTGTATGCTTTATAAACATCAGGATAGAATGAATGCCATGAGGGATAATCCATCCCTCAGACCACTAGGAAGATTCTCATTGTCTAGTTTTCACACGTCATGAGCTTCTAGTTTGTAATGTAAGAGAAGGAAGTCAAAGATATATAAATACTGTGAGCTAGTCAAGGACAAGGACTTTCTACCTTCTCATTTACTGTTTCAGACCTTGAATCTGGTGCACAGGGCCTGGGACTAACAGTCTCTCAGAGTTTTGTGCATGTCTAAGCTCCTACACAGACGTAGCGATACCACTAGCTGCCTCAGCTGCCCGTGGCATAGTCACTTGGGCTAGATTTACTGTGCCTCAGGGTGTTTTTTGTAAATTTGGGATACTGAAATGATGTTTCCTAATAGCCCTGGGAGCTTTAAGAATCACGTGGTTCTCTATAGCTGTTTTCTTATACTCTGGGGGTCATATAACTTGAGTAGCACCATTTCATTATTTATGGATAATGTGAGCATCAATCTGGAAAACTGTTTAATTCTTACTCTTCAGCAAACTAAATAAATATATGTAAATATAGCATTCTTAAAATTTCCCTCATCAATACATACAATTAATCATGAAAGTAAGATCCAATGTTAGGGATATATAAAGGATATATTTATTTTTTAAAATGGTTTCAAACCTTTGGTCTAATCTCTAATTTTGCATATGGCAGGTAGTCAAATATTTGTTCAGCAGAGTAAGTGGTCTTTTGGTACAAGGGATTGTGCAGAAACAATATATTCTAGTTATCAAAGCTAGTTTGCCCATTTCTGCTACCTTGGTAAATATTTTATTCCTTGGGAGACTTCCAAGCATTTACACCAATGGGACTGGTTTGTACATGGCAAGACTTTTTTTCATGCTAAATGAAGAATGAATTTAAATACTATCACATTCTGATCACCCACCAGGCTATGAACCAACCTACACACACACACACACACACACACACACACGTAGCATCTGCAGTAATAACCATGCCAGACTGTTTTACAGAATCTGAAGATTTCTCTGAATGTGAGAGAATGTGATCAATGGTCAGGAATACCATGGTTTCTGGTATTCCTCAGGAGGAGGAGGAAGAGGGCAGCATTTAGTCTGCATTTAATTTTTAAACCACATTTCGTCTTTTTCCATCTCTACATAGCCACACACAGGGAAAAATCCTGTTGCTCACGCTACGCATTCTTTGTCCAATTCTTCTGGGCTGTTCTTCCATTTCTGTTTAGAACAGCTAATCTTTCGCAAACCTGGACTGAGCACAAGAGGCACATTTTGCACATCTCTAATCACCCAAACATAAATAAGGTTTCGACACCATTAACCCTTGAACGACCGCTTTTTCTTGGCTGTGAAGTCAAGGAAGGCTCAGAAAACATGTATCTAGTTTCCACTCATTGCAATGACTTTATCACAGGTTGCAAGAGCTACCAGAAAGTTCCACTTAAACTCAAGCCAAAAGTTTTTAAAAGGATGAATGGTCAAGCCATTGCTTCTAAATTTTCATCAGGGTAGATATCAAAATAGGTATATTTCTGTATTGGGCACCCAACAGAAGAAATGGAGCCCATGTCAATGCCCAATATTTTAAAAACTAGCCCTAAATTTTCCTAATGGTTACAAGTTCTCACGAATCTCAAGGCACAGAAGTCCCAGTGGGAACTGGATGCTTCTGGATCAGACTAGCTAAACAGTTGCTTGGCTTGTACTTTCCAGGAAAATAAAATCTGACAAGTTTGGCGCCTATTGGAAAGGAAGAGGAAATCAGTCGCAGAGACCATCCAAATCTTTCTTTAGACCTCCCATGTCCTAACAACAAATGCAAAGTTTAAAACTGACCGTTCCCAAGTTGCAGGCCCCGGAGAGTTAAGTGCAGCACAGATATTCCAGGCAGTTGGTTTTGATAAGTTTGCAGTGGTTTCCCCATGAGATTCTGAACAGTTTCTGGTAAATGAAATGTGTGTGGTTTATAGGTGTGTTTCAGAAGTCTCTCCCCTCCCCTCCATCTGTCAGGAAATATTCAGATACTCATATGTCTGTTTGAAATATGAGCTGACTTTAAGTGCAACCTTTTCATATGTATACGTTCTTGTTTTAGCTTCTAAAGACTTTCAGTAACACACAAAAAAACTGGTATTCTTGTACAGAGGTGTAGTATACTTGCACTGCAGTCTTCTAGATGCATTTGAAGGCTGTATTTGAGGGTGAGGTCAGTCTGTTCTTATTGGTGTTTGTTTTCTTTGTGACTGATTCTCCCTAACTTTGAATATAGCATTCTCAAACTCTGAATACATTGGAACCTACCAAAGGACCAGTGAAAACAAACTGCTGGGCTCCATATCCCCAGAGTTTCTGATTTAACAAGTTCCCAGGCGATGCAGATGGCCTATGGACCACACTTTGAGAACCACTGCTTTATGTATATGAAAGGACAAGGCTAAGACCTAAGCTCAAGGTTCCCATGAAGTGTCTTTCTCTCCTCTAAACACAATGAATCGTAAGGATAACTACTGCATAGGATAATAGTCTGCTGTTTCTATTTCTAAAAGCAAAGGAAGAATTGACCAGATGAACTGAGAAATGATTAATGTTTTAAGGGTTAAGAATCAAAACAGAGTGGCACAGAGATAGTAGAATCCTCTTGTCAAGAGGTTATTAAGACTAGGGACAACTATTAATGTAGTGCTGTGATTTAAACAGGAGAGGCAGAGTTAGAAAATCCTATCCTGTGATAGGTGAAGTTTTTCATTTTCTACCTGCCTGGCTGCATTGGATTAATTAGCTTCATGATAAAGTATGGAACTTTAATCCTTACCTACATTGTCTTCTAAAAAAAATTGTTCATCAATCTAATCACAGCTCAGTAAGATGAAGTACTTTACATTTAAGTGGAAACTAATGATTCTATTAGAATATAGAATATTTAAAGCAACCCAAGCAAAGAAAAAGTACAGAAATACCATGCTAAAAATCCACTTTCATGTGCTTGATATGTTTAAATCACTTTGTTTCCTAGTTGTTCGGGCCAAAAGATTTAAGTGTTCTTTGAAATTAGTGAAAATAATATGAACTAGGAGAATGTATTCTTATAGCAAAAAAAAAATCCATTTGCAAATCAAAAATTCCCGTATGAAGAGAAATCACAATTTACACGAGAAGAGTTATATAAATCTTTAGGTTGACAATATAAGGGGTTAAAAGATGTCTATATATAGGTGATAATTTGGTTAGCAATCCTAGAAATGGGACATGGGAAATTCTATTTATAGGTTGGCCTTTCATTTAAGCCATGATCACCAAAAGAAGCCAGTTTCACTGAGTTGGGTTGAGTTACTTGTCTGTGTCACCACCATTTGAAGACCTGGCTCCCCATGTGTGAGGGTCAGAGAAAGTCCTTGGGGACCAGAGATCTCAACAGCAGTGTTTTCCACACGTCCCTGGGGAGGCTGGCACTAAGTGGTTAACTTGACGTGTTACACAGGCTTTGCAGAAATATGTGGGATGCTAATCTTCTACAGTGCATCCAGCCACACTGGGGACCCCACATCTCAGAAGGCAGCAATGCTGGTGTGTGAAAGAAAGCATTCTCTCCAAGTGGACACTTAGCACTTCTGCAGAAGTGACTAACTGTGGCTGGAGTTATATGTCACTCCAACAGGAGATAAACGCACTCAACTGTACCTTCCACCCTTATCTCACTCGGTATGGGATGCCTCCTACAGACACTTTCCATATTGGGGCGTCTTTAGGACTTTAATGGCCTTCTGACTTCTGTGCTAGAATATTTTATGATCTCTACTGACTCTCAACATGCTCTTCATGGGGTTTTATTTTGCCTTACATGGTCCTACAAGGGCTCTTCAAAAACTGCAAAGCTCTTAAACCAAATATTGACACTGTTTGTTTTCCTACTCATCGTGAAGTATGTGCTCATGTATTCCCACTCATTCCTGCAACTTGAGACCTCGGTAAAACCTTAATGGGGCTGGATCCCGTTCCCTTCCTGAGTACCTGATGGAGCTGTACAATTAAAATTCCACCCATCTTAAACTGTTAAAATAAGATGGTAGAACAGATGTGATTCTTTATATGAACCCAAGGAACAGTAGCATCTCAAGGTTTTGAATAAAAAAGATTTCAAGTTTCATTCCACTTTTCTAAACGACTGCAACCAAGATCACAATACTGTGTGTGTTAGACAGATAGGGATCACCTCACATACCTGTATGTCAGTGTGCAACGTTGGAATCCAAAAGATAGCATTTATAAACTCCACACTGTGCAAGGTTGACAGTGAGCTTGGCAGATTATTTTTGGCTCTACAGAAAGGATGACAGATAAGAGACAGACAAAGCTCTTTTGCATAGGAGAAAACCTACAGGGGTTCTTGCTGCTGTTTGTCTATTAGATTTCATAGACTCTCTAGACAGGGGGCAAAAAATCTAAACAAGCAAAGAAAATCTGCATTGGATCAACAACAGTATTATATACATAGGATTCTGCTTTGAATACCAGTGTTTAGAATTTAATAACTTCTAATTAGAGATTTTATCACTCTGGCATGACCCAGGAATGAGTTTACAAACACCAGTTAGTAGAGAAGGGGTAAAGAATTTATGGTTAATGGCTTTATATGTATGTATAAATATATGCATATGTTATAGAATGAGATATGAAATACTTTTAGATGATCTAGTCCTAGAAATCACATCATTTAAATCAATTTGGTAAAAAAAATAGTAGTATATATTTTCCACCTATTTATCTATCGATTTATTTTATGGTTTTGGGGATCAAACTGAGAATGTCCTACATAGTAGGCAACACTACTACCTACAGAGCTATATCCCCATCCCTTATATTTGTTTAATATCAGTCCCAAGCATGCCTTCTTCTACCTGGCCCTGCATAACCAACCTATTACCCAACTCTTAATGCTTAGAGTAGAAGTCATTTGAAGGGAGGAGCATGTCTGTAAGGAGCTCAGCACAGTGCCTGCCACACAGAAACCGCTAGACATTTCTTGTATGAACAAGAATATCCCAATTATAGGGAAAGATGGGAGGCTCCTGGCATCACCCATGTGTCTCTGGGTTCTAAAAATCTTCATCTCATAAAGGTAAGACTTAATGTGAAATTAGTCATTTAATAAAGAACTTTGATAACACTGTTCATAAAGCCACCTGAAAACTCTGATATAGTAGTCACTATATATAAAACCAAGACCTCTACAAACTAATAAAGAAAAAAGAAAAGGGCAAAAAGGAAGGAGCATTGAAACCAGTTTATATAAAAAGATGGCTAGTGGCAAGAAGATACAGATTTTAACCTATTTTAAGTGGAGAGAATCAAGAAAAAAATTACCCCAAATGAGGTAAAAATAAAGTTACCCTAATTTCCTGCCTTTGTGGCTTTTCTACTAATTTATAGTCTAGAATAATCCTAAAGAGATCAGAGTTCCTTAGCTTGGTATTTGGGTTCTCCATTAAATGGGTCACCCATTCCATTTTAAATACGTCCATCTCTTACAATGCTCAGATATGGCTGGAAGAAGTTACCCAAGGTTTACCCTCACTTTTTCCTCCTGTTTCTCTCTTTAAGGTCATCATGTTAGAAAGGGTATTTTGTTTAGGATATAGTAGAAGAGACCATGGGGAGTTTATGAGCTCTGAGTTCTCATTTTAGGAATGGAAAATACAGTTATACTGATCACTATTGTACTTGGTGGAAATTGGTTACCACATTTTATCCAATTTAAGAAGCCATGTTTAGGCACTCATTTATGTAACTGCTAAAAAGTTAAGACCTGGTCCAGGTGTAAGAACCTCATAACCTCGGTGAATGAAAACATTATATTCCATAAACATGAGCTAAGATTAACATCAGTAAGAACGAAAATGGGGTGGGGGGAGGGATGAATCAAGGTGGGAGGAATAGGAAAAAGGATTTTAAAAGGGAAGCAAACTGCATTATGTACACACACCCACTCCCCAAGAGGACTGTAAAATGTATATACTACGAACAGGTACTACTAAAAAAAAAAGCTGGTGAATCAAACTTTGTTATCCTCCCAATTATTATATTCAACTTTATTTCAGTCTGGTTTTTGAAAACTAAAGAGTTGTGGCCCAGCAAATTCAACACTTTGCCTTCTTCTCCTTGACTGCAAGAATTCCATAACCAAGCAGTGTTTTATTATTTGTTTTGAAAAATTAGCACGTGTCCATGGCAAGATACTGAACAACACAAGATAATATATAATTAAAAGTAAATTTCTCAATAAAGGTCAGCTTCCAGTTGCCTCTCCAGAGTTAATCACCTTATTTATATTTTGTATATCCTTCCAACAATTCTAAGCACTTAAAAAGCTGACTAATATGCACATGTCTGTATCTGTTTTTAATGGAAATGGTAACATTCTAAAAAAACACCCATAAGTGAAATACAAGAACACTCATAAGTCACAAAGAGCTGGTGCAGAAGGGATACCACACCTGGGCTGGGAAAACCGTGGCAGAGAAAGCGAAGGTGATGGGCTTATCATATGTACCAAAGCTTGACGTGTGGTGATTCTTGAAGGGTGGATAGACATAATGGCATGAACTAAGTCTTGAGAAGTAGAAAGTGTAAGGGGCCATAGACTGGAGCTTAATTTGCATGATGGGAAGAAATGAAAGAAAAGACAACTGGAGGGACAGTGAGTTCTGGCTAAAAGGTAATGGGGAGTCCCAGGATATTCATGCTGTACTGCAGCCCATAGAGACAAATGGAAAGATACCTAAAATTATGTTGTAACTGTGATCAAACTTTTCAATGGATCCAAACTATTTTCTGAAAGAGAAAGCCTTTGATAGTCTGTACATCACCTCCCTCCCTAGCCTCTCATCTCTTCTCCTCATTGACCATTGACTGACCCAGCTGCACCTGTGCTAGTCAAACTCTCTCTACCTTGGGGTAGTTGTAAATGCTGCTCCTGTCTCCTAGACTCCTCCTTGGCTCCTGATACTGCAAACCTTTCCATCCTTCAGAAGACAGGACCTACAATGACCTACCTCATCAAAGTCTGCTACTGCCCTATCCAGCCCTTTACATCTTCTTTGATAATGCCTATCATGGCTTGAAGTGATTTGATGCCTATTCAGTTTGTTTTTTGTGTCTCCCTCCTTTGAATAAAAGGTGCATCAGTGTAACAACTATGTCTCTCACTACTCTTGATCTCTCTCAACTCTCAATTTTTCACCAAGCACTTGAGCAGTGTGTAGCAGAAAACAGGAGCTCAATGAATATTTGTTGAATGAATAAGTGAATCTCTGACCCGTTTTTCCCTGCCCTACAGACATGCACTCTAAGCCAGCATGCCAGATGGTCCCCAGACTTACTTGATCTCACCATTTGGACCAAAGACATTGCCTGGGAATCTCTCTCTGCAATGAAGAAAACACATCAACTCTTCATCATCAGATAACCAAAGGCACAGTCTCCATTCAAGGACACTGCAATCTCCCTGTCCTTTTAGAAACTGGCTCAAAAGGAGCACATCCTGGTAGTAGTGGTGGCAGTATCCTTCCCTGCTGGTCAAGTGATTGCCCTGCGCTTCCCTCTCTCTGATGGGGTCAACACAAGCTGATCAAATAGCGCTCCCACTCAGCCATGCCTTTAGTGTTGTGCTGAGCACTGCCGAGTCATTATCTCTGTCTTACACAAAACTCCTTACACCTGCAACTATCACCACCTCTGAACAACAGAGTTCAAGAAAAAAATGACAATCACGGGTCTCCGTAGTCTCTGAGTGATGCTTCATCATATGGCACAACAGGCTGCCGGAGAACAGGGACCACCCACCTAAGTCACCACTGCACAGCAGTGCTGAGAATAGAGATGCTTAGTTAACACTGACTGAATAAAGAGTTTGAATAAGATACTTTGCCCATTCGGCTCAGTAATAGGATCAGTCACACTTTCTTTTTAAATCAGAAATACTAGTAAACAGTAGAGCTTTTTCTTTTGTAAGTGATACAAAGAGAAGAACTGTATTAGGATAGCCAACTAACTGGCTCACATCAGGTTCGCATCCCAGCTGCAGATAGATCTCCCGAGGATTCCACCAAATGCCTTCAAAACTGCCAGTTAGCAGGCCCTCTGTGTTTGGGAAGTTGATTTGGAATTTACCCTCTGGATCTCCGCCTGATTGAGGGTGCTCTATCTCTCTGTGACAGAAAGGGCCTTCCACAGGCGTTGTGGACACGATGTCTCTCTCTCCAACCCGGATCATACTGACCTTCATCAACTTGAGTTGCACCCCTTGTTGTTTGATGCCTGTCAGGCAGGCTGCTACGTCTGTCAACAAGAACATCTGCTATGTCTACTGTGGCTCAGGAGACCACTAAATCACGAGAGGTGCTTCATGTCCAAGTTCTCCACAGCCTCCACTGAGATCCAGCAGGCTGACTGTCCACGCTGCATTCTGCAATCCACTTGAGCTTCCAACTAACCCCAGTTTGGCACACATCTCCCAAAGTGGGAGGGGAAAATATCCTGATACCACTCTGTTATCTGGATGGACATTTCAGTCCCTGAGCTATGGCATGAAGTCTCCTGAGGTCACAGGGGATGCCATGGCTGTGGGTGAGGCATGACTTGGCACCATGTGATAGTCCTAGATCTTGGCATTTGATTGCTTGGGACTCAGAGCTCTGTGCTGACCCAGAGGAAAGGGCTTCCTTTCCCGGGCTTCACCCAGTTTGCTCTTCAGGACACATCCAGGTCAGAGCGTCACGCATGCAGTTACCTCTCTATCGAGTTTCTCAGTGCTTCAGAGACAGGGAGATAGGTTGAAGTCCAATGGTTTCAGGCAATGCCAAAAATAAGAGGACTGGTCTTCAAGAAAACAATCAACTGAGCAATTTGGAAATTTTGCAAAAAAAATTTCTTAAGAGGATATGGTTCGAGTTAATAAATGCTTTATTAAAAAGTTGATGCTATGCAACCAAGATGAAGGAATACTAGTCGCGTGCACAGGCGAGATCATTTAGAAATACTTTTGCTCCATCATCTTTGCCTTGATCACTACATTCCAGAACTGTGATACATTTCTTCTTCTAAATAGTGGCCAGATGAGAACAGTTTCGATTCTGAAAAGCTTATAGACAGCTCCCTCCAATCTGAGGCAAGTGCTCCCCTTTTCCATGCAACTAGGGTGAATAAGGGTAGGAATGAGCAGCTCACCCAACAGCTTAGGTCAAGGACATGTTACCACCTCTCCACAATACCCAAGCCAGATTTATTCAGCTAAAAAAAATTGCTGGCATTAGACAATAAGAGTTGAATATGATTTGTTTAAATCAATGAAGTTTGTTTCAATTCATTTAATCCGTGGATTTGCAAAACAAAGTCACTTGGATAAATAACTCCACTCTCTCCTTGAATATGAAAATAAAATGGATTAAAAAAGAACCCCCCCAAATAACTAAAAGTAAATATATAAACCTAAACCCTACAGAAAAAGAACACTTCTTACATAGTACAGGGCTTGCTATCATTGAACTCCTAGAACAGTGATGGCAAACCTTTCAGAAATTAAGTGCCCAAACTGCAACCCAAACCCACTGAATCTCAAAGTGCTGCAATTAAACCTAAATACTGAGGTTTTAGGTTAGAAAAAAACAATACACACAACTCGTGACACCATCACAGAGCAGGCTCTGTGTGTTAGCTGCGGTACGCATGCCACTGGTTTGCTGTCAAGGCTCTGGAGCTTAATAAGGACAAACTAAAGAGTTGCTGCCACCCAGAATGGTCTAGACCTGCATTCCCAGGCTGTACAAGAAGGGGAGGGAGCCAGAGGAGGAGCCTCTTGAGGACATCAATGTTACAGCTTTTGTGGGACATCTAGGGCAAGGAGATGGAAGCCAGTATGCAGGGAAATTAAATACAATATTTTATGGACCTTGTTATCTAGTTTTCCACCTGAATTATTTAACTTCACAAGAAAACTTTTTAAAGTCTGTATTTAAAACTTCTCTCCTTAAGAGTTCAAAGAATGTTCATACTTAATTATCTTTGAAGTCTCCATTACTTAACGTTAAGTAAGTGTATGTTGGTTACTTTTCTCTCATTGCTGGGACAAAACACCTGACACCCAAAAATGAAAGAAGGAAAGGTTTATTTAGCTTAGATTTTGGAGATTTCTGTCAATACTCAGCTGGCTTCTAGGCAGGGTGGCATGGCTGAGGGGCATCCATTCATGGCATCCACAAGCCATAACAGCAAAAGGGCAAAGGGGGCGAAAGGAAGGAGCAAGCCCTTTTCCCTCCCTTATACTGTTATCTCAGTTACTCATCCTTGGGCAGGTGCAACACTCACATCACCAATCCCAGTGCTAGACAATGCGCCAATCACAAATGCTACACTCAACTGTCTTCAAAAGGTCCATTCCCCATGACCACATGAAGCTTTGGGGGGACATCCAAACACAAACTATAGCAGTGGAAAAGGTAAGATTATCCCATTTTATAGTCTAGGCACCTGAGGGAAAAAAAAGATCGTAATAAATTTGTCATGTTTGGAAGTTAGGGTTAGGTAGGTGGGCATGAGAGGATAAAGAGCAAGAAACGATGTGCTGAACCCAGGGTTTTCATAGTCAGCTACCATCCTGGCCTGTTGTTTTTTATTTTGAGTCAGGATTTCACTAAGTTACTCAAGCTGGCCTCTAACTTGTGACCCTCCTGCTTCAGCATCTAAGAGTGCTGAGATTATAGATTTGTGTCATCATTATCTGACTAAGGGTGGGGGCTTTTAGACAAAACACAGCCATGCTTTCTCACATACATACTCTAGCACTTTTTTCTTGTAAACATTCATCTCTTGCATAGGAGAAGACATACTGATCCATAAACCACAAAAAACTCAAAATGTATTATCCACCATGCATTAGCTTTTGATCACTATGATGACATACCTAAGGTAGTTAACTTAAAAAAAGGTTTATTTTACAACAGCAATTACACATTTTGGGTTTTTGTTTTGTTTTGTTTTGTTGGTAAAAAAGAGAGGAAAAGGAAGTTCTCTAAAGGATATAACTGCATGTAGTGTGTAGGATTGATAACCATATTACTATGTTTTTGTTTAATCCTTGAACAGATCTGTTTGCAGTCTCACTGTTTGAATGTCTACTTTGTATGCTTCAATTCTGCAACTTGAACAACTATTTCTAAGAGGACAATATGTAATTTATCAATTAGTGATTTCTTACTGTTCATTTTTTTTGAAATTCTGTATTATTTCCACCCTTTTTCTGTTTTTTTCTCTTTAAATAAAAATTTTTTTAAAAAGATTTATTTTGGCTCCAAGTTTTGGAGGTATCACTCCAATATTGGTGGTTCCATTGCTTTGGGCTTACTGGGTGGCAATGGAAAGGAGCATGACAGAACAAACTGCTCACTTCACAACCAGAAAGCAAAAGAAGAGGAGGAGGGGCGGGATCCCACAATCCTCTTCAAGGTCAGACTCCCAGTGAGCTAAAAACCTCCCACTAGGTCCCACCCACTAAACCTTTTGGCATATCCCCATAACACCATTCTGGGGAGCAAGCCTTTAACGAAGAGCCCTCTAGGGAACATTTCACGTCTAAACGATAGCACACTAGGAAGCACATTAGTTCAGTATTTTGTGAACTTGGAATGAGTTCTCTCTTAGTGACATTTGACTCTTCATCATTTGCTTCAATCAATAAGCAACTAGTTCCTCAGGCAAATGGAGATGACACCAATGTAGAAGAATAAGCTCAATTGTTAGCAAAGGTAGAGGTTAAAATCAAAGACCTGTTGTGGGCTGCGGATGGAGTTCACTGGTAGAACACTAGCTTAGCATATGTGAGGCCATGGGTTCCATCTCCAAATCTGCAAAAAGATCTTTCACAGATTCTACATTTATAAGCTCTTTGAGTACTGTAGACTTAAAAACAAAACAAAATGCAGTGTAAATATAAATAAAAGAGAATATATTTGGGCTGTTCAACTGTAAATAATAATTAAACTAAGCTGAGCAGTCATGATTACTAGGCTATTTCTCATTAACAGTTACTAGGGGTATTTTAGGACTAAGAATCCTATGCTTACAGGATACCGGCATTGAAAGAGGCCTTATATTTCATCACGGTCTCTCTTCCTTATTTTACAAGGGAAAATTTGAGGCACAGAAGAGGCAGATAACTTGCACAATCACAACAGATAGAATCAAATAACCTGTCTTTAAAAAAAAAATTACGAGTCACTTCAATAATTTTAACAGGGCTTCCCTAAATTAAGCCAAGTTACCAGAAATTCTCTGAAAGCTGCTTTATACACAATTGCTGATTTTGCATCTGATCCCATCCCCTGCTTTGATTGGCTGAAACTTGGTGACCATAGAAAATCCGCAACATAAATAATCCTTGAAATGGATAATTGAAAACTGAGTGTAGTAATTTTAACAAATTAGCTTGGCACTCAGGCCTCAAAATGAGGTTATTCTGTTGAACAAGCAGTGCTCTCCTCTCTGCCTGCTTTGGATTCCTTGCCAGATTTTGCCATCCAAAACCCTTGGAATTCGCAGTAGCCCAAATTTTCATGTGCGACGTTGGAAAGGAAAGTTCGAGTAAGCTTGTTACTCTTCGGCTACTGACCAATTAAAATCAGTACATGATGTGGTGAGCAAAAGTGAGTGGATGAGGTCAAGAGGTAATAATTAAAAATGATGTAATGAAATGATCCAATCTCCTTAGGCCTGCCAGAAGGCCCATTGGTGACCACGTTCTGAGTTTCCCTGTATCATTCTGGCATCTAGCCATGGAACCTATGAAATAAAGCCACCTCCAACCCTGACAGGAGTTTCTCTGGTTCCTGAGCTGGTTATTATAAATTCGGGATCTGAGGGGATTCGTTTTTAGATCTTCCTTAGACGACAGGTGGTACAGAGTCCAAGGACTATTTTGAAACATTTTCTATTAACAGGTAGACAATTTGTGCATGCGCCCCCACCCCACCCGACCAGTGCAGTGTGTGGCACATGTCAGTACTCAGTGTGGAATATTTGAGCATCACTCTGGAGATGAGTGGAACTGACAAACTCACTGGCTTTGGGAGTAGGAAAATACAGACTGTTGAGAACAAACCCTAAGTTGTATTAGGGAAAAAACCCTCTAAGGTGTGTTTTTGTTTGTTGACGACAGTGATGTGGGATGTTTGCCGAGTCATCCATGCACACTGGCAAGAGTACTGGGCTGGATGGTGGTTATCCAACAGCAACTCTAGGAAGCTAAGTGATTGCATAAGGACTTGACCTCCTTGGGCCAAGTTCATTCTCTTTTAGGTGAGGAAAGTGATCCAGATGATCCCTGAGGTCCCACAAGGCCCGAAGTCCCCACCCATTGGTCTTGTATCTAGTTCTACCCCAGGACGCAAGGTACTGAGCCAATGGGTGACTTGGCCCAAGGGCATCTATAGCATATGGCCTTCAAATATAGGAAGTGCATATCTCTAGTGATACATACTTAGGTCAAACATAGGGTGATTTGTGCCATTATGAAACCCAAGACTTGGATGCCTTGGTACTGCAACCAAACAAGTCAACTAGTTACAGATCAAGATTAGGCTGCCAGAGGATTCCAGAAGCATAAAAGCTTAAGAGAAAGAAAAAAGCACAAAATCCAAAATTCAGTAACTGGCAGGGGTCACTCTATCCCAGGAGAAGAATGGACCAGTGCATATAATGAGCTCTTCATTGCTAGTTTCTACAGTTCTTAGTGTATCATGGTAGAACAAATAATCATAGAGATAATTTAGTAAAAAAAAAATTCACATAAAACTGAAGAATCTAAAATACATTTTTTTCAAGTGGAGGTTCCCTAAGATTTGCATGGATCTCCTTTTTTATTTTTTTATTGCTGCATTTAATAAAGTCAAAGACTAAGAGATGAACCAAGCCATCTCCTGGCACATGGAACTTACTACTCATGCAATTTGTACTCCAAGAAAGAGATTTACAGACCCAGGAAGAAAAATAAATCAAAGGTACGCTTGTGAATAATGTCCAATGAGAACAGTGGTGTGATGAAATGTTGCCATTTGCAGTTCGATGGTTTATTATTCTCTCTCAACACCCCCTCTTGTTTCTCACCTAAATCACAATTTTACATTGATATAATTTATAAGCATTAGTTTGCCAAGGTCAATTGCTAACCTTAACTTTTCACCCAATGAATTCTTAGGTGCTTATTAAGATTAAAATACATCACCTATTAAGAGTATTAGCTCCTTAGGTTTAGATGCCAAGAGAAAGTTGAAGTGACTATACACTTCATTGCTTGGATTTTGTAACAGCCCATGTTTTGTATGGTAGATTAAAGGGCTGTGCTATCCATGGTAGATTTATTTTGGACACTGAGAACTTAGGGACATGTTAAATAGAGCATACATTTAAAAATACGCACCACCTGAAATTTCCAGCGAGTCATCTCCACAAAGAGTATGATGATATATATTTGTTGTAGTTACTGCACTTTCCTATTGCTTTACCAAATACTCCTTGTTACTGGTTAGTCTACATGAAACATATTACAAGTAGGCACTCCTTACTTAGATTCAGAATTTCATAATTTAAATTGAATTTTAAAAGATTTAAACCACCTGAAAAAAAAACAAAACTTAATTGGAGTACTGCTTATGAGCCTAAGACTCAGTACTCCAAGCAGCAGTATTGATAATCCCTATAAAATAGAACCAATTATCCAGAAAGACCTGGACAGCTATGAATAAGATGATTATTTCAAGTATTTAACTAATTTACAAATAGGCAGATTTCTTTCAATTGTGAACCCAACAATCTTTTTGTTATGAAAAAAAATACCTGCTTTGATTGCTTACAGAATAAAACTGTGTGAAATGAAACTAAAACTACATTATGTATCGATTATATTCAGCATAGAGATTCAGTATACTAAAGTAGTGAGACAAAACAATGTTATTTGGGAAGTATTGCTTTTCTTAGGCAAAATAAAATTCTTTAGGATGAATTCTAGGCCACTTAAAATATTTTCTTCCACTTAAAACACTTAACACATAAGAAAAAGTGTTTTTCTCTAAAGAGAATGTCCATTATATACCTGGCTTTAGGAAAATTTAGCTAAGATAAATCAGCATCAGGGCAAAGTCCAGAACTAATATTCCCATGTGTGAGAAAGCAATATATCAATTACTATGCCTTAATATGCCAGTGTAGGGGACAGGGTGGAAAAAGAATTGTTTCCACTCAGCCCAAAAGGGACTTTCCTACAACAGAACCAAGCCTTCTCAGCCACAATGGTCGTATTCTGGCTTCATCCTCACACAGTCTGCCAAGCTGTTTCCTCCCTCAGGCCACCACAGAGCTCCATCTGGCGATCCAGATGGCATTGGGTTTCTCTCAAGAGCTCTACAGAATGCCACTGTACCGATCTCACAGGCCTCTCTGCTTCTGGGATTCCATGTCTTTCTGATTCCAACTTGCCTCCTTCCCAGGCTTCTTTTCACTCCCTTAAGAGTCTATCTCAGGATCTACTTCGTTTTTACTCTAGGTACTCTCCTCTGTAATCTCACCCACGCTTTATGGTGTTGGCTGTCACACCAGGTTAGATTCCAAATCTTACACCTCTCCTCTTGATTTTATTACCCATTATAGAGCTCATGCCAATTGCCTACAGTACTTGGTAACTCCCCAGGTGCCTCAAACTCAACATACATTGAACTAAGCTCATTATCTTTCTCCCAAACCTCCCGTTCCCCCTCATTATTTAACTCATTTAACAGCTCCATCTCATCCACCTATACACTCAAGACAAGTGTCAAGGAGTCATCTTTAATACCTCACTCCCTAGCACCATCCCCTTTCCAGTCAGTGCCAAGTCCTACTAATTGAGCTTCCCTGGTACTTTCTGGCTGTCTCCAGCCCTCCATCTGCACTACCACTCTCTTAGTTCAGGCCTTCATCTATCTGCTGGATGGTAGATGGGCTTTCTACCTCCCAATCCTATCCACTCGCCTCACCACCGCCCAGCAGTATACTAAGAACACAGTTCGATCACACTAACTCTTGATTATATTCCTTCTGTACCTTGTCATCAGCTATAGGGTTGAGTGTAGGAAGCTTCATAACTAGCGCTCGGAGACCAGGCTCCTGCTTCCTTGTTCAGCCTCATTTCTTTGCACTGGAAACATCCGCACAGTAGGCTTTCTGGACTACTCCATGGCTTCATTCTTTCATCTCCTGGAGATGGAAACACCCGGATCTCATCTTTTAGACTTTCATCTGCTGAGATCAGCTCCTCTTTCTTTCTTATGATTTCACTCCAAATTTGGGACTCAGATCATCCATCTCAGATAGGCCAGGGTGCTTTCCCTGTGCTCATCTCTAGCAAAAATTCCAGATACAGTACAAATGAAAATTCCCTGCTTTTGTGGTCCCCATGAAAGGTTACAGACACAGAGACTCAATTTCATTTCATTGTGTACACAAAACCTTGCACACAGTAGGTACTGCATTACCAGTATCTGGCAAAGAGGAAATGTTCAATGTGGTTTTGTTTCATGTATCAGCAGCTGTTATTTTTAGTTTAATAAACACTGAAAAAATAAAAATTTTCCCTAAAAAAGGACTTCTGTTTCTCTGCAAAGCATTGGAATCTTGAGGCCTAGAAAAATTTCTCAATAGTATATGGAGGGCTTTTCCAGGATTAGGAAATTCTACAAATGGTTCTCTTCATGCTGCATTAGGTGTCCTTTGGAAAGTGGTCTCTTTTTATTGCATAGTGGAGTCAGGCTGACCTGTGTTCAAATCTTAGGCCACAGGAAAGGGTGATTATTTATTGAAACGTTCTCATCTCACATCCTCATTTTCCTCCTGGGGGTGGTGGGATTATAAGATGTGAAGCCATTCATTATTCCAAAAGGAAGTCATTACAGCAGAACTAGAGGTTACAACCCAACTGGGCTTTTCCATTTCAAAAGTCTAGATCCTTCCATGAGTGACAAATCGTTTATGAGAGGCTTACAGAGCAAAAAAGCAAAGCAACACCTACACAGGGGACAGAGGACAAGTCCCACCCTTGGGCAGAGCTTAGGGATGAACTGACAGGTCATCCAAATGCAGATGCACTTCCTTTGACCAAGTGTGGATCCTGTGCCTAGGTCCTTAAGTAAATTGGTCAATAAATGAGGAATTACATATAGTATATATATTATAATATTCAGGAAAAAAAAGGTCAAGGAAACTCCGACTTGATGACTTTGCTTTGATTTATGTAAGTCTTATATGCAGTGCTGTAATGGATAATAGGACACAAAACTCCAGTACTGGATGGAGCAAAAATTACAGCAAAAACTACGTACTGTATAAACAAGGTGCACTGCACCTGAAAGAAAAAAAAAGACATTGAGGCTTCATATATAAAAAATATAGGACGGTAAAATGTACACAAGAAAAAGGTCTTAAGAACGAGCGACAGGTCTTAAATCCGAATGGCTTACTTCGATTCTAAGTCCAATCAGTTCAACAGGTAGGCTGCTAAGCAAGGAGTACCTGCAGCCCTGTGGGGCCAGTTCTGCATTGCCCATCTGAGGTCCTGGAAGATTGTCACCCCGACCCGACCAGGGTCACCGTAATACTAAGGGGCTCAGCAGAAGGTGCAGCCTGAGGAACTGGAGAGTCGCGAAGGGCACAGAGCACAGAGTCGCAGAATGTGGTTATCTGAATGAAATCAGCCAGCCTGGAGCTGGCGGCTTGGCCTCACAGGGTAAAGGCAGCAGACCCGGGCCTGGACTAGGCGGCCGATGTTCAGACAGATGACAGCACTGTGGTGTGAATGTGGTTCAACCACTCCAAAGGTTCAGATATCTGAAGTTTAGTATTCAAGGGTGGCAGGTTGGACGCCGTGGTGGTGGGTGCTGCTGTCCTGTCGTGAGGAATTCAGGTAGCTCTTGGGGTACTGCCCAGTTATTTCTCGGTTTAACACGGTCACAGAATTCTCGCGATATCAGTGTTACAACATTCTCGCGATAACAGTGTTACAATGTTCTCGTGATAACACATTGTTTAAAAGGAGTGCTCTTGCCTTCCCTCCTTCTCCAGCCTACTTACTTGCCAGTGATGTCTGTTACATGAGCTCGCCCATTATGATGCCATAGGTCATGACGTAACCCCAGTCCAGGGCTCCAAATCAATAGAGCCACGTGATCTTGGACTTTTAGTCTCCAGGATTGAGCTAAATATGTTTTCTTTATAATGTACCCAGCCTGGGTATTTCATTATAGTGACAAACAATGGACTAATAAACATACACGTGCATACATCAAGGCAAGAGAAGACAGTGCCTGCAGACAAGACGATAAAATCTATATCCAGGACATCTTCCTGGAGAGATGGTGACCATGACAGGTACATCTTCCTCACCCAACCTCTGTGAAACCACCTGGATGTCCATAAATGATTGCAAACCCAATGAAGCAGGACTAATAAAGTTTTATTCTTAAAACTGTATAACAGCTTTTTCAGGTTCATAGCTGTATGAAGAGAGGGAACAAAGATTGCTCATAAACCTAGCCCTCAACATGACCAGCTTCCCCTATTACCAATATCACCATAGTGATGTAATTATTGCAATCAATGAACCTATATGGACACATTGTTGTCACTTGTATTCCTATTTTATTTGGGTATTAGGAGGACCAGATACAGTCAGATGAGTTTGTAGCTCAATTCAATATTTTGGAATAAGTTTTAGGAAATGTGTGCTATGGGAACATCCAACTGAGACAACCATCAGTTTGATGTGACCACAAGTAGGCTGTGGTCCTCAGTGACAGAATCAAAAACTCAGCCAGATGTTTCTGAGACGACATTTTGCCATTGAAATTAAGGCCTACGTCAGTGGGCCTTAAGTGAAGGAGATTACACTGGCTCATGTGTGCCTATCCAGCCAGTTGAGGACCTCAACAGTGAAATAAGGTCTCCAGGTAAGAATAAATTCTCCCTCAAGACTACAGCATCAACTTCTGCCTGCCTCTGAAGCCTGCTCTACAGATCTGGGTTTGCAACCCCCACAGTTATATAAGGCAAATCCGTAAAACCAGTGACTGTGCATCTATCCATCTATTTAGTACTGCTTCTTTGACATACCAGAATCTAACCTGTTCCTGAGAGGCCAGAGAAGTACTCCAGGGTATTGATGTTTAAGTCAGAGATAAAGGATGGGGAAGGAGAAACATTAGATAGATATGAAGGAGACTGAAGGAAGCAGAGTTGATGTGATTTGTCTATGAAAGGGGGAAGGGGAGGGACAAGAGAAGGGGCAATTGAAGATGATGCCCTCTAGTGGGCCTAGGTAGCTAAGTGCTTTGCCTTTCACTGGACAAAAAACACAGAGGAGGGGCAGGTTTGGCAACAGGACAATAAATCTGCTACATGTTGAATTTGAGACAGCCCCTGGGGCTGCCAAGTAGTGATGTTCAGAGGGCAGTTAGAAAAGAGAGGGTGTGTGTGCACCCATAGTGGTACAGTGGAAAAAGACATGATTCTGTTTGTCTTAGGCCAAAAGTCACAGCACTTTAATAAAAACAGAAGAGAAGGCTTTGCACCCTCTCATGGTGGGGAAAGACAGATGGCGAAGGGGGCCCAGGGAAGGAAGAAACTGGGGTGCAGCTGTCACTTGCAGGAAGTGTCCAAGGGGAGGAAAGAGACAGTACACCCTTTAAGAAGGGGAGGGGAGTAGGATGACAAACTCAACTTGTTCCAATCAATGCCTGTGGGACGAAGCCTGGAGAACGGGTGTGCTTGAACACATAAAGGAAATGAGGAGAGGATTTGGGAGGCAGGAAGACCAGGAGTAGGAACTGACCCTATAGGATTGAGTTCTCTGGCTTGAGGAGGAAAAGAGGCTTCTTCAAGAAAGTCATGGAGTGTGGTGGGAAGTAGTGCTGGGCGATGCAGGAGTGTCACATGGGTTTGTGTCACATCTGTTCTGCTCTTACTATTACCAAAGCCTCAAGGATCATGAGGGCCACCAACATCACTGTCCACCCTGCCTGAAAAACCCCTACAAAGTGGCTGAAGCAGGAGGGAGGGGATGTGTGAAGAAAATCCTTGAATATAAACTGGAATACACACATGCACACACACACCACCAAACACAGCTCTATGTGTGTGCATATGTAGGTGTGTCTCTTCCAGCCAACACCAGAGCAAGTGGCCTGGCTTCAGCATTGACTGTTGCAACTGGTAAAATATAAGCAGCTTCTGGAAAGAAGAACCAGGCATGTGGTAGGATATGGCTCAGAAAAACAGAAGGGATGGACTGCACGATTACACAGGTGCCAAATAACACCAAATAGAATTGGAACCCTTGGGAAAGGCTGAGGGGTAGCTAGGGCTGCCATATGCCAGCCAGCCCAGCAGCCCTCCAGGGCACTGAGAGGGTAGGAGAACAGAGTTCCACAGGTGCCCCGTGGCATCAGACACCTTCAGGGATCTTCTTCATCTTGAAAAGATAGGAGAATTGCTTAGGCTGGCCAGGGGCAGTGTCCTAAGAACAAATCACTCTGGACCTAGGCAGCAATCTAGAGAACTGCCAGGAGGAGGCTGTGACCCATTTGCCGAGGGGCCCCAAAGTATTTCCCCGCCAGCCTGCTCATCTGTCTCTCAGTGTCTCCACACATTTTCAGTCAAGGAGCCATGTGAAGTAAGGCCTCATGCCTCCTTGTTTTATTCAACATCCCATTTATATCTCTTAGGATGAATCAAATAAAATACAACTCTTATTTTTTACAATATTTTTGGAAATGCTGCCTTACCACAACCTACAGCAATGAGGCCAATCAACCATGGACTAAAACATCCAAAACTGCAAGCCCAAACAAATCTTTCCTTTTTATAAGTAGATTTGTCTCTAACACTAGTTACAGTGAGGGAAAGCTGACTTGTGCACTTATGACTTAGGATTTCTCTTCTTTCATTTGCGTTATAGCACTAATTTGAGGTCTATTATACCCTCAATTAATTGCTACCAAGCCTCTACCCAAGAATCTTTGTCTAAATTCAATTGAGCCCCCAGCAAGATATTTACAGTATTTGTAGGTCTCCATCTTAACCCAATGATTCAAGAAATAAAGTCCAGAGTTATATGAAGACCATCTGTATCTAGGAAATGGAACCATTCTTGTAACTAAACCTTAATCATCAGCTTACAGTATCTCTAACAGGCCACCTTTATCACACATGGTACACAACTATACTTAAAACTGTAAGGCTGGAATGACTTACATCAAAATGACTTTTGGTTTTAAAAAATCTACTAACCACTCTGAGAGGCTGAGGTGGGAAGATAACAAATTCAGGCCCAGCCTGACAACTTAGAAATCTGGTGCCACCCTATCTCAAAATTTAAAGACAAATTTTAAGACGGTTAGGGAGGTAATTCAGTGCAAAGGTCATGTGTTCAATCCCCAGTACTTACAAAAAATAGCAATCCAGAAGTATAGAAGGTAGATAAACCATGCCAAATATAAATGTGAACTCACCAATTAGCAAGAAAGGGCAGCTGTAGAAGTGATATGCCAAGATTCAGTGATTTTGTGGGATTCTTGTTATTAGTATAATGACAGTAATAAACATTCCATAGGCGTTAAGGCATATGAATTCCAGAAAACGTATACCAGCGTCTAGTATTTACCAAGTCCATTCCAACCTAACACAAAAATATGCTAGCACTGAGTGTGACCTTGACCTTTTCAGAGGGAACATCTGTGGCCAAGAAGAGGTGACCAGATTGTACCCCACGCACCATGAATTGCACCTGAGCTGCTAACAGACCCCAACTTACGGTGGGGAAGGCTAACAGACCTCTTGTAGAGCTCTTTCACAGCCTGTAACAATTCATCTGTCAAGAAAAAAAAAGTGTATGAATGGGAAAAATCCAGCATCAGAGCCAAAGACTGTGTTGCAACTGTCTAAGATTTTTGAGAGCTGGCCAAGCAACGCCTTTATGGATTGTTCTCACTCTCTGGCTTTGCAGCACCTCAACCCTCAACACTGGGTAGTTCAGAGGTGCAGTTCCATCTCAGACACTGACTCAGGCACTCCCCGAGAAATCATGCACACGGTTCCGCACAGATGGCGTATCCGCACGTGTGCAACTGGAAAAAGGACACACAAATACATTCTCCTTTCACTAAGCGTCAGTCAACACTTAGCTACACAAGGAGTGGTTTCCCAGTCTTTACTCCTCTTCCCTCCCCAGTGCTGCTCTCCTGCAGTGTGTGTTTACTTCTTCTCCCCAGTATCTTTGGTAGAGGATTGGTGGAAAGGACTCCAAAGGGGGCCGAACTTACATGACTGGGAGAAAGGTTCATGGGAAAGGACAGGGAAACCGTGACCAACACTGGAGGGTTATCTGTGGGTTTTTACTCTTCCTGTTCTTCCTGGCTCTAAAACTCAGAGATGTTGACAGCTAGCTGTTGGCGGACTCTGACGGGGATCTGACTGCCACACCAGGTACCCTCAGCCACTCCAGTCCCCTTTGACCCAGCACTGAGTCCCCTGCATGGCCTTTCCCGCTTGATGCTCTCAATGAGGTCACAGATTGCAGACCCCTGTTTTCCCTACTTTTTGCACTGTCTTGTGGGATTCTGGGTCAGGCTTGCTTGTCACTGGGGACTGGGTATTCTGGAATGACAGGTCGACAGTTCTAACCTACACACACAAAACGACTTTGAGCCCACAGGACAGCAACCTGCTAAATTGACAGCCTGCCTCGAGTAACAGGTGCCGGTCAGAGCCATGCTATGGAGTGGAACGCCAGGGCTGCTACCAAGGCAGCGCTGCCAAGGATGTGAGTCGGAAGGTTTCCGGAGGGATTTTATTGAAAGAAAGAAAAGAAAAGGAAAAACAGACTACAGAAGGGAATAACAGCTGTTTGGAAATAAACTGTAAACCATCTGCAGCACCCGACCAGGGTTCTCTAAGTGTGACCCTGAAGTCTTACGGGGGGGGGGGGGGCTCATTTGGCAGAAATTACACTGCAAGCGCATGCAGATCCTGCAGGAATAAATCTTCTGGGGTACTCCCTGAGGGCACAGGAAGGTGTGTCCAGCGGTGTCACCATGGGGCCGTCCAGCTTGCTAGTACGCCCTGCAGTATGCTATCACCACAGCAGGACAGAGAAGAACACAAGTCGGAGCCGGCCTGGGTCACCAGGCGCTCCTCTCTGATTGTGGATGGGACTTGGAGGACCAGAGACCTGCTCCCCTCTGCAGGGAAGCTTGGGCTTCTGCCTGCTGCCTTTTTGATGCTCTCCAGGGGTGCACTGGGTAATGAAAGGCCAAAGAAACATTCTGAATGGTTTCGCTGGCTTCCCTTGCATCACTACAATAGAATTCAGAGATTTTTTTTAAAATCAGGGTTCAAGGGTCTAAGTAGCTCAATTTATTTTTCAGTAACTAAGATACCAGAAACTTGCAGCGTAGCTCTATTTATTTTCTGAAGGAGGCTCCAAATTGGCAAAAGGGTCCTCGGAAGGACATATTTCTCCACGTTCTCTTGATCTCAGTGTGTGGAGATTCGCTTAACAGCTGTTTTATGTACAAGTGTTTTTTCAGCCACGTCCTCCCCCTCCATAAACAGACTTCTCCGAGGCAAAAGAAATCTGCAAGACACCACAAAATCCTAGGCTGCTCCTCATGCTCCATTTAGCCTCGCACAGGCTGTGACTTTAAGATCACGAGGAAGGCTCCACTCCTGTGACATCAGCAAAGGATGCCCTTCCTGGCCTAGCACAGCTCAAAAAGACAACGGTCATGCAAAATCATGTCATAATGCACAACTGATTTTACTGAGTGACAATTCCGAGTTGCATGCATCAAAGATCTCTGACTTAGCAAAGGGAGATGATAAGAAATCCAAGTTGTGACACAGGAAAAGAAATAAAGAGAAAATAGCAAATTAGCTATTACTCACTTGGCTATATGTCTTTATTCATTTCAGTACTAATCCCACACGCTTTAACATTTTTTGAAGAGTACCTACCTCTACAGGTTTGCTATTTTTTTCCTTAAGAGTGCTTGTCTGTTTTTATAAATATTAAAAGAGAATCATCACAAAAGCTATCTAGTGTGCCACTGAACCTAAAACCTAAGGTGTCTGACAACCTGGGACAGGTGTTTAGGGTGGGGAAGGGGGGTGTGTGTCAAGACCTCGGCTACACCTTCTCATCCACAGCACTACTCTCGGTTTACAAGTACAGATCCCACATCCTTAACCTAAAAATATGCAATCCAAAATACTTCGAAATCCATAACATTTGGATGGATAATGCCACACCTAGAAAAGTCCACACCCTGAAACAGTGTTTCAGTCACAAAATTATTAAAACATTGCATAAAATGACCTGCAGCCTACGCATGGAAAGTACATACAAAACAAATGAATTTCGGGCCAGGGATTTAGCTTAGTGGCTTAAGCGCCTGCCTGGCAAGCTCGAGGTTGTGAGTTCAATCCCCGGTACCAAAAAAAAAAAAAAAAAAAAAAACAAATGAATTTCATGCTTGACTCGAGTCCCATCTTCGTGTCTCACGACACACCAAGGCAAATATTCCAAAATCCAAAGAAAATTTCAAAATCGAAAATGCACCTGGTCCCAGCCCTTCCGAGGAGGGATACTCCACCTGCATTGTACTAGGGAAGGTCCTAGTGGCTTCCTCTTCTTGGAGGGAAACATGCACCTTAGGATGCAATAAATATAAAACCCTCTTTCCCATCCCCAGCACACTCCAGAGCCTGGGAAGAGGAAAGTAATCGTGCAGTCCACAGGCAGGGGGTCCCCAAGATCTGTGGGGACATCTGGTCCCTCCTTCCTTCAGCTGCTCTTCTGGCTCTTTTGGGTTAGGATCCAACTGAGAAGCGAGATGACTGGTCCAAGATCAACTTACTATACTTCTCTTTTGTGTTTGGCTCTCAAGCTCACGTAAGGTATAATCATTTAAAGTCCAAAGGATTTTTTCAAGAAAAAGTGAATTTTGCCTAATGTACTAATTTGTTTTTTAAGAAAAGGAACTCTGGAAAAATATCTGACTTGAGACATGAATTTTTAAATTCTAGCCTAAAAGAAAAGCTTTATTTTGCAATAATGCTTGTGATAACATAAACACTTTACTGACACATGATTAGAGGCACACGCGGACACATGCAGAGTCCCTGAGTTCCACTAAAATAAAGACAGCCTCTTTGTTTTAAAGGAAACTGGCACTAAAATTACCTCCATCATCATTAGAAATAAACAAGATGGGTTTAGATAATAAGTATGAGAAGCACAAGAAAATAAATTTAATGATGAAATCCAAAAAAAAAAAATCAACAATCACAATGAAAACATGGAAAAAGGAAAGAACTTTTTACGTTTCTACAGGAAACATAGTGTAAGCAGGCAAAGATAGTGTAATAATAATAGCCTCTTACATTTCTATATAATGTATGGGATGATTTAACCAAATTTCTGAAGAACATTTATATCCACTTGGGCATGAAAAATACTGATCTTTTTAAAAAATGTAGAGAATATGAATTGAAAGAACTCATTTTTCTATGAAAGAAAATAAGTGGCAAAGAAAAATCAAATAAAATTAGTTAGGATTTTTCAGAAAGACAGAACCCAGGAAAGGAGTCAGTAAAAATATCCATGGTGAGACAGGACAAGGACACCAGCCGTCCCAGGTACGCTCTGTTACCCCGGTTTGCACAAGAAGCTTGTGAGGGTGGTATTTCTACCTCCAGCTCTCAGGTTCCCACTCTCTCCTCAGTCAGCCACTCCCTCTTGGCTGGATCCCTCCCAGGCATGATTTAAACCCACTCCAACCCAGCCCCACCCCCCACCCCCTCACCCCCGCTTCCCAGCCAGACCCCGTGAAAGCTGTCTGCACTCCGCGTCTCCTGCCTTGCGGTTCTTCTACCAGCCCGTTCCCTTTGACTTTGCCTAGACCTGTCCACCAACGGGTCTCAATTAGCAGTGATCTCCATGTGGTACAATTCAGGGGCCACTTTCACATGCTCGTGCCTTAGGTTCCAGTCACACTGACCATCCACAATGCAAAAGTCCAAGCCTGTGCTGATGGAGCTCACCTGGATCCCAGCACTCTGGGAGGCTGAGGTAGGAGGATCACAGGTTCAAGTCAACCCAGGCAACTCAATGACTTACTGAGACCCTGTCTCAAAATAAAAAAAGGGCTGGGAAAGTATCTCAGTGTGAAGGTCTTGGGTTCAATCTCCAGTACAGGAAAAAATAAATGAACAATTTTTTAAACATAGGGGGAAAACTCCACACCTGATCTCATGATGCCTCACAATCAAAACTCGTTTTGATGCACCCAAACTTTGTTTCACGTGCAGTTATTCAAAACATTATGTAAGGCTACCTGCAGGCTATGGGGTATGTGAAATGAACTGCACGTTTAGCCCTGTATGTCCCATCCCTGAGATATCTCGTTATGACATTTCCTGTCCCCAGCATCTCAGATAAGGGATCCACAGCCCCAAGGACTGAGCGTTGCACACGTCAGAAACGGCTCATCACCCACTTTCCAGCACTCACCCTTCCTTGCTCCTGCTTTTCCACCTCACGCCCCGCTGTGTGCCCTCAGCTTCATTTCCAGACTCAGTCCCTCCATCTCTTCTCCACAACATCCAGCATTTTGCCCACGCCCACCGCTCCAGACTTTGTGTCCACCGAGAGAACCAAGACCATCCCCACTCCTCCTCAGACTCCGTGAGTTCAACCCCAGTGTGACCAAGAACCTCCCATACCAACCCGGTGTGTGGACTCCCTGGTTCCCACTCAGTGGAAAAGAGCCTTCTCTCCAGGTGTGCAAGCCAGGGAGCTGTGCATCTGGCTCTACACCCTTTTCTCACAGCTCCTCCATCTGTCCATCCATCCATTCTTCATTCATGCATTCATTCAGTGCTGGGGAT
The DNA here is from genome assembly GCA_004027295.1 of Dolichotis patagonum. Classification (NCBI taxonomy): domain Eukaryota; kingdom Metazoa; phylum Chordata; class Mammalia; order Rodentia; family Caviidae; genus Dolichotis; species Dolichotis patagonum. The sequence continues at coordinate 51,034 of PVJX010003961.1, forward strand.
CACAGCCTGGGCCTTGTACATACAAATCTGCTGCATCCCCGCTCTGACACTGGCACTTGACCAAGCACCACGAATTCCAGGAATCCTTCCCAGGCCTCCCAGGCCTAGCTTTTGCTCCTTCAGAGCACTTAACTGGGTTTGTTGCTGTATTCGGTACTATAACAATTTGGCTGACACTCGGGTCTGTGTTTTATGTAACTGCATCCCTGCGAGCAGTTCCTGACACCTGCCAGGCACCGAGCACACAGTTGTTAGTTGAATGAATGAACCAGAGGCTTGGTTGAATATCTTACTAAGTTGGGCGCTGTTGGAAGTGGAGGCAGAGCCGGGCCTGCCGAGTGCAGCCAGCCTCCTGCCTTCCCCACATGTTTTGCCTCTCGAAACAAGTGTTGAATCTGTGAGACACTAGAAAGGGCCGAGCTCACTCCATCTCGGGCCACATCTCCAGGGAGCATGCGGGAAAGCCACGTGGGAAAACTACCCGGGACAGCAACGTGGAAAGCAGAAAGAGTACGGGCTTTGTCACTTACCGGTTGTATGAACTCTGGCACGCTCATCTTTCTGTGCCTCAGTTTCCTCATCTGTAAGTGGCAATCAAAGTAACAGTGTAGGTAGCTCATCCCCTATCCAAACAAGGTTTAGACTAGAAGTATTTCTGATTTCTTCTGGGTTTTGGACTCTTTGCATAGATTTGACTAGTGGACCATCCCTAGTCTAAAGAGCTGAAATGAGCCTGGCGTGGTGGTACACGCCTGTAATCCCAGCACTTGGGAGGCTGAGGCGGGAGGATCGTTGCAAATTCGAGACCACCCTGGGCTACAAAGTGAGCTCAAAGCCAGCCTGAACTAAATAGCAAGGCCTTGTCTCAAAAAGACAAAAGCACTGAAATGCTCCAAAATTTTAAAAATTTGAGCTTCATGTCTGTTTTCAAACAGTTTCAGATTTCAGAGCATTTTAGGTTAGGGAGGCTGGCTCTGTACTTACAGAAATTTGGTGAGGATTAAATAGAATGCAAACAGTCTCCTGACTATTAATACTCAGGCTTCAATGCTTGGGGTCAGGAGCAGCCACGGAAAATAGCTATAATGATAGTGTGAGGCCAAAGAAAAGATGCAAACACACAGTCACACTGTCTGGGGATCAGACAGTGCCCAGGAGTACAGGTTAAAAATAGAATGTCCTTGCTCACAGTAAACAAATGTGTATTGATCCTTTATGGAGTCAAAAGCTGACTGGAGCACAAGGGAAGAATTCAGATTACTGCCAGGGTCCCCCTTATGTTTTAGAAAGGATTAGAAGTGCCATTGTGGCAAGTGACCTGTCTGCCACCAGCCACACACAGCAGCATATGCAGGCTTCACTTGGTCTCAGGAACACAAGCGTGAGGACATCGTGGCTCCCTGGAAGAAGCCGCACAGATCAGCCCCGTGGCTGAGTGGAAGCAGCGCAGCACAGCTGGGGCTGGGTGCCATCTTGGTGCCCTGTAACACAAACACACACTCAGCCACACGGGCCCACGGAGAGAGGTGGCATAAGGTGAACCAGTGCTGCAAAGTGGTTCCCAAAGGCACCATTTCCTGTGGTTCCAGGAAGAAAGGACCCAGGCACCCAAATGCTCTACGGTGGACACCACAGAGAGACACAGCAGCTGTCCCTCCCTGCCCCTCCTGACCTCAGATGGCATCTTTGCTATTTAGGCACTGCTGCCTCCCCGACTCAAGTTTTCTCATCCCTAAAATAAGTCTAGTTGGGGGGCACATGCTCATCATCCCAGCATTCCGGAGGCTGAGGCAGGAAGATTGTCACGAGTTTGAGATCCGTCTGGCCTACAGAGGGAGTTTAAGCCCAGCCTGAAAGACACAGTGAGACTCTGTCTCAAAAAAACCAAAGTAAATAAATAGAAGAAAATGGGGAGAATAGCCTCACGAGAGCCTGGGGCTGATGAACTAAAATCATGTACCTGAGAACACTGAAACCCAGAAAGCTTTAACGCAAGAGTGTAACAGCAAAGAGTGCTGTTCTCACATTAAAATCTCACTGAAAATAAAATCTGCCCTGGTCAGGAGTAACATTAATAATGTGAGCTTCCCCTGGCGCTTGGGATGCCTCCCACCTCCACATTTCAGTGAAGTTCAGGTTTCTTGGGCAGCCACCCTAACATCTGCTGAGCTGTCACCTAGCCACAAGGCAAGTGCGGGTCCACTCACTTCATTCCTTATGAGGACACAGAAGGATCTAGAAGCTTGCCAAGAAGGGCAGAGTGCAAAGCTCAGGGCAGAGCACTTACCACACATGGGCAAGAGCCTGGGTTGATCTGCAGCACTGGGCAAGTGGGGTGCTGACAGAATCCACCCACCAGGTCTCGAGTCCAAAAACACTAATTCCCTGAGCTGAACTGTTTTATGGCACATCTGTGTGAGGCTAAAATCACAAACACAGGCAGCCCTCAGTACCTGCAGGTTCTGCCTCCCCAGATTCAACCAGGGGCAGGGGGAAAACATTGCATCTACACTGAAAGTGGACGTACTTTTTTATCTTGTCATTCTCTAAACAATACAGAACTCTATTTACATAGTATTTACCTCGTACCTGGCATTATAAGTAAACTAAGATGATGGGAAGTATCTAAGAGGACATGTGGCTATATACAAATACTACACCACTTTACATAAGGGACCTGGACACCGGTGAACTTTGGTGTCCACTGGGGTCCTTCAGATACCAATGTCCTTCAGATACCAAGGGACAACTACATGCTTGAGGAACTGGACTATGAGCTTGGAGAAGAAGAAAAACATTAGGGAGCGAGTACCTGTCCTGAGACAGTACACAACCTTTGTGGAGAAATAAGACTCAGATGTAAGAGGAAACAATCCATGAAGTCAAGAAATGACTAAGTACCAAATAAGTAATAGAGGTGATCGGAAGATAGGTAGTGTCTGCCCTAAAAGGACAGGCGAAAGGCCAGGCAGCATGGAGAGGGAGGATCGAGGTCACAGATCTAATTCAAGTTGTGCCACCAACTAGGAGAATCTGGGAAAGTCACTTCATAGAAGAGTTGACATCTTTATGTCAAGCTGCTCCCTAGGTCTGAAACTCTCAAGATTACAACATGGGTTCCAATTTCTCCCTTCAAGTCGGGTCTGACACACTCTTGAAGAAACTGACAAATTTACAATCACAGTTCTGAAGTCTAGGAAGGAGCACTGGGTCTGTTTATTGAGAGAGAGGAGAGAGACAAACTCTGCTTATGGTCCAAGGATGGGATTTGGAGTCCAAAACACCAAGACTTGTTCCTGGGCCCTGCCCTGCTGGCTCTGTGACCATCAGCAATGCAATGAAGTTCTTTAAAGCTTTAGCCCCCCCTGATCTCTAAAATGGGAATAACAGCAGACACCTTAAAAACTTAGGAAATTAAGTTAGCACATTAACACATTCATGACAGGGCCGTAATTGCATAGCTATTTTGTCAGGCAGATTGTACCATGTGATGGGACTGTCCCATGCCTCCCGATGGGCCAGTCAGGCATGTACCAGGGGTGGTCAAGCCAGGGGGAATATGGTAATTGAACAGAGCACAGTGTTTTTTGCATAATGAGCACTCACTACCTGTTAGCTGTCAAGGTTTGTGTTGTAATGTTACAGGTACATTCTTCTCTATACAGTTTGAGTATGCATAATCTGAAAATTCAAAATCAGACATGCTCCAAAGTCTAGAACTGTTTAAGGGCTGATGTGATGCTCAAAGGTTTCAAAATAAAATATATTTTTGCCTGTCAAGCCTATGTAAATATTTACAAGTCTAAAACACTGAAATCTGGAAAAATTCCTGGTCCTAAGCATTTCAGATAAGGGAGCCTCCACCGAAGTGGACTTTCATTCTGTGTGCTCCTGGTCCCTTGAGACACAGGGACTAAAAAACGCACCAGATCTATTCCACACCTCTCCCCACAACTTCACCCCATCAGAAAGTTATGTAAAATAATCTCCAGTGCCATCTATACCTCCCTCAGGGGGACACACCTCTGAGGAGGATGCCCTCAGACTGAATGAACAGAGACTATCCCTTATATAAGTTACTGCTACTCATTCTGAGAAAGAGCAGGGATTAATGCCATCACTACTGAGTGGAATGAAGGTCAAAGAAAAGATGAGCTGGCTCCTGTGAGCAACAGTGTCTCAGGTGCCCCCCCCCCGTGTCTGGAGGAGTCCCCACTGTCTCTCAAGCAAGCATCCCTAGGGACAGTCACTCCCAAAACAGCCCCAGCTCCAAATAGAAAGGTGTGGTTGTGAGGAGGACTAATTTGGTAGTTCTGGTGTGTTTACTAAGCTTTTCTATTTTACTTGTAGCTTTTTTTTCTCCCCTGTGTATTACTTTTTTAATGATGCCAGAAAGATAGACACCTGCCTTTGGTTTGTGTGTTTCAGTTTTGATGTTCACTGTTTCCCATCCCAAAGCAGCAAATCCCAGCAGTCTTCTAAGAAGCAAGCTCTAGGATGCAGAAAATGACAATCTTAGTGAGGCATGAATTCATGGGCCACGCGTCTGATTTTCAAAGCCATGGAGATTAAAACTGTCTCTACCTCAGTCTTGCTTCCCTGGATGGTGTCCTGTTTGAAGCATATACATGTGTGGGTGTGTGCATGCATGTATATATGTGTGCATGGGTGCACATGTGTGAACAGTACACACACACATACAGTGTGCTGAGGTGCAAGGCCACCTGCTAGCACCCATCACCATGTTTGTGGACCCAGGGATACCTGCCAGACCCAAGGGTACACTTCAGCATTGGAAGAGTTCCCTCTTTCATCATGGCACAGAAAGAGCTGCACTTCCCTGCTAGAATGCTCAGAGAGGACTCCTAGAAGCTTAGGAGACATTCCCAGCTCTGCACCATGAACGATTCCTCATAATGCCCTCCCCATGCAGTGTAAGGTAGGCACTTGATCTTCAGGGATCCAGTTTCAGCCCAGGTTATATTCTGGAATATGCTACTCCCACTCTACTCTGTGCCTCCTTTTACATTCCCTCCCTTGTCCTCACTCCTTTTATTGTAAGTGGGATACAAGAATGTGCAACTTCCCAGGCCAATTAAAAATGCCAATATAAAATATATTTATATTATATTTATATTATTTATATTTATATTAAAGTATTATATATTATATATTATATATTATATATTATATATTATATATTATATATTATATATTATATATTATATATTATATATAAGTATTATATATTATATATATATTATATTTATATTAAAGTATTCGCACTTAGCATCCTAATTTAAAAACCACCTGTAATATAGTAAAGTTGGTGAATGGGACAAGAGAACAAGTTTTTGGGAGCAAGCACCTGAGGAAACAGCCCTAGGAACTGGGGAGTCAAGACCAGAAATGAGCAGAGAACCCACTGCCGAGTCAGGAGAGGTTCCCCGAGTACCACTGTGTTTCCCAGAGAACCAAGAAAGAAGCTCTACCTATCAACCAGACTACCTGGCTTTCTGTTAGCCTCTGCCAATTTACCTCTTATTCTATAGGCTGAGTATCCCATAAATGAAAAACTTGGGACCTGAAGTGCTTCAGATCACTTTACATTTTGGAGTAGTTGCATAGGTTTTATTAGTGTTGTGTCTCTAATCTGAAAGCCCAAAAATTTGAAATACTCCCAACTCCAGAGCAGTTTGAACATATCAGCACACACAAACTGTGGATGGCAGATTTTCAGATTATAGATGCTCGATCTGCATATCAAAGTCTCTGTGAAATATCTTTGTGTTCTAGTCCAGGCCCACCTGGTTTAAGCTCTGAAGGCAAAGTGAGAAGTCTGGGGGAAGGTGACAGTGCTATAAGGTCTAAACTCAGTGCCTTCACATATACCTTATGCCACCATCGCAATAACTCAATTCTTCAGGTTTGGCCCTGAAATTTCTTAATCGACTTGAGTCATCACTCCTAAAAAGTAAAAACACTTCCAAGTATTATAAAAATTTACCTTTTATTCTCCTATGGGCCACATAACAAATTAGGAACATTGCCCAGTGTTTTAATTTAAACATGTAGGAAGCTTATATTTGAAGTGCCATTTTATGTAATGTAACAGAATAAGTTAAACAAGTTTCCCAGAAATAAATATCATTTCCCTTAAAAGATGACAGAGAGATGACTTCTTGGCTTCCCCAAGTGTTTAGTTGTAGATTCATGGAAGTTAGATTATAAATACTGAATGGAGTCATTGAACTCAGTGACAAATATTGGCAAATTTACCTCCAGCAGCCAAGAAAAGCTAATGTGAACTGGGCTGCCAAGCAAAGAAAATCATCCTTGATCTGAGAAGCAAGAAAGTAGAGCTGATCCTGCCCCGCCCCATCTGGGGACATGACGTTGGTCCACTGGGTACCTGCCAACAGGCAGGCAGCGTGATAGGCTACCAAGTGCATCTTCTTCCTGAGGAGTCCATTTTCCTCATGGTTTACACATCTTACCACTGGATCTTCCAAGAATTTAAACTCTGTTCCATGGCCACAGGAGCAGCTTCAGAAGCTGCATGAACCTCAGTTTCCCACCAAGGTAATCCTTGCCACATGGGAGACATGGGTGTTATGACTCAGAGAGCTCTAACTTAGGCAAAACCTGCAGTCTCTTTATGTCATGCCTTCCCTTGACATTCACCCACATTTCCAGTTTGTTCCACAATACACCCATCTGTGTTGAGTAAGCAAACATTGCCTCGTGGGCTTCCTCACTGAGAACAACTGGAGGTACAGGGAGAGGTGTCCTGTGGATCATCACACCTTAGGAACTGTTATGGTTTGAATTTTCCCACCAGGACCCATGCTGAATTAATCCCCACTATAAAATTTGAAAAGAATAGAAACTTAATCCAACCATCTCACCTGGGTTGAGACCTCTGAAAGATAAGTGAAACAGATGATCAGGGTGGGGCCCTAATCTAGTGGGACTGTGACTCTCTAAGAGGAGGAAGGGGAGACCTTCAGGGTACTGTCTCACCATGCAGTGCCCTGACTGCCTCAGGACTCTAAGAATCCCCACCAGATGCAGCTGCCCAATCTTGAACTTCACAGCCTTGAGAACCATGAGCTAAGAAAATCTTTCTTCTTCATAAGTCAGTCAGTTTAAGGTATTCAGTTACAGCAACAGAAAATAGAGGCTGTGTTCTGTGGAGGCAGGTAGAAGATACCATAGGAGATTTGGGCTCCATTCCAGTTCCTACCTCCAGCTGTCTGTGGACCCTAGGCAGTTACTACTTCATTGGCCTAGATGATCTCTCAGTGTCCACCACCTCCAAAGCATCGATTAGAATGACACACTCACTGCTTCTTACTGCCCTTCTTCCCCACTCAAATTCTAGGAACAATCAACACTGACTCATTGGACCCACATTATTTTATTCCAAGCTAGTGAGTTAGTGTTGTAAAGGGAAGGAGGATGGGGAAAAATGCCACAACTTTTTAAAAAAGAAAAATACAGCAGGATTTCTTAGAATTTCACGTTAGTTAATGTGAAAAGACCTTTACTCACACAGTCAATAAATCTTCTCAACTGTTTAAAATCTTTTTTTGAAAAGAAGAAAAAAAAAAGATCTCTATGAACACCACCACCATCATTTTTTGGCACACATTTTGGACAAGTTGGAGAAACTGACTGGGTCCTGTGTGTTGACATCCCTCTCTCCACTGGTGACACAGGAACTGCTGTCACCAGGCAACTATGCAGAGATGCCCCAGGTGGCCTTGCAGAAGGAGAGAAGCTGGCTCAACTCCCACTGAGAGAAGGCAGGTGAGCTTCTGGTCTCATGATGACCTCAGCACCTGGTTCCAGGGCACCTGGAATCAAGGCAACAACAGTGATAGGATTACCCTCCCTCACTTCAGCCCCTCGACTTTCAGTTGAAATTCAGCCAGCTGTAGGACATAGGATGCTGTGTCCTCAACCCACACTCAGTCAGGATGTGCCCAAAGACACACCAGTTGGTACTGCTCTGTATTATCCCCAGGGCTAGGGACCAAGAGCTCTGCAACCCCCAGCATAGTGCCCAGCACAAAACACTCAAGTTCTGTAAAATACATAAAGGAATAAATAGATGAAAGTGCAAAGCAGTACTTCAGACTTGGACCTTTCCATACTATAAACATAACTCTGACTCACTCTTCTAGCAATTATAGTAAAAGTCCATTCCAGAGGCACTTCTCCCCATGGATCTTACACTCTTGTTTCATGATAATAACGAGGAATAAATATCCTCCCAGGATCAGGAAAATGAACAAAAGACACACTGCACATTATTCTTCTGGGATAACACAGTGGATTTAGGCCAATTTAAACACAGTCTAAGGTACAGGCTGAACTCAAACTCGATGGGGACTCTTCTGTCAGCAGTGTGTGGTGGGCGGGGTAACATCGGAAAAATCTGAATTTGACAAGCACAGAGAGACACCCCACCCCCCCCCGACTACGTGCAATGGAGCTGCCCATCAGCCTGCCCAAGAATAAACCAGGCAACTCATGCTCTTAGGGTGGCAGGCACAAGAATCAATAAACACAGAATGACACATTTAAGGCCAGAATGATCCATCCAACCCCCATCATTGTCCAGATGAGACAACCAAGACCAAGTGTTGTTAAACAACTCACACTTTAGTGAGTTGTTTAGGGTTTAGGGTTTCAGAGCTCTTCTCGGTCCCAGTCCAGGGTGTTTTCCAACACGCCACCCTGCCTGGGCTCCCTGCTTGAGGCTGCAACCTGCCGCTAACATTTTCCCATAAATGTTGTGAAAACATTTTGAGACATTCTTGGAAGCATGAGCTGGCATTCTTTCAGGTTGTTAGTGCATCTGGCAGAGCTTGGTGCCACTCACCCGACCACAATACAGCCACTAATTCTCACACCCTATTGCACTTACTCATCCCTATCAGGACACCAGCACCCTGATGCTAAACGCTGACATCAGCACCTACTTCACCCCCGTCTCAATAGAAAACTATCTCGACCACTGCTCGTTACTAAAAACAGCCCTGCTCATGGGGCTCTAAGGAGGCAAAGCAGCAGGACCTCAGTGCAAGGAGCAAGGACCCTGCCAATTCTGTGCACGCACCACACAGCACATGCCGCACTCAGCATCGCTCCAAACCCCGTCCTGCATGGAGAGTCCAGTTCTCCTCCCAGTGCTTGGGCAGTGGTTTCTTGTGATGGGAGTGGAGATGTGGGCTTCTGGCTTTGCTCACATGGCTATAAGCCAGAGCTCAGGTACAGCTATCAGAACCCAACCTGGCAGGCTGCGGGGCATGGCTCCTTTGTAGAGCACTTTCCAAGCACACACAAGGCCCTGGGCTCCAGCCTAGCAATGTGAAGGAGAAAGTATACTTACATACACATGTACATATATATGGTTAGGCTACCTAGCGGTTATTTATGTGCATGTCTTGTGTACGCGTACCCTCCCCCAAAAGTCTTGAATTCATTGAGTCAAGAATACAAACTTATCTTTACATCTCTACCCCAGGAGCACTCCTATGAGGTTTTAGGGATTCTATCATCTATATCTGTTGTATAGCCCCCAAATTCCACCAGGATGCAACAGCAGAGGCCTACTGACCCACACTCCTAAAACAATGCATCTTAACCTCCTTCCCTGCCCTAGTGGGCTGAGTATTGCATTGTTAGCTTTCTTCTGGTGAGACACACCAGAGGCTGGGACAATGCTGAAGAGGCCAGTCTACCGTCTACGCTGTATCTACGGACCACACCTTAGACAGCTGTCCATCCACAAGACAAACACTTGGGTAGGTGCAGAGCAGGAGGCCCAACCTCACCCTGAGTCATCCTCATTCTGAAGGACCCCAGGACAAGTCCAAGTCCTCTTCACATCACCCAAGTCACTAACATGACATGCATGACAGCTGGGACCAGATGCCCATCCACTCCACTCGGCCTTGGAGAGGCCTCAAGGCAGTGCTAGCAACTGTCCTCAGCTGTACACTCTGTCCCTCCCTGCTCCCCCAGAACACCGACTCCTCCCCGGTGCTCTATCCTCCCTCTGCAGAATTCCCGGCAGCCAGCCTTCTTCCTTGGCCTTGCTGATTTCAGCTGGATTCCCTACACCAAGTGAGCAGGCAGGTCCGATGTGATGGAAAGGATATGAGAGTTTCAGTCAAAAGAAATGGATTTAAATCCTGTCACAGACAAGAAACTGGGTGACGCTACACAAGGTACTGTGAGACACTGGGCTTTAGTTTTATAATATGTGCACCAATGGTTCCAGTAGCTCCTAGGGGTGCTAAAGGATCGAATGAGAGAAGTTATCCTCAAGTGTCTGGAGGGCCAACTTTACAGGAAAGACTCAAATATTCCTTCACTCTTGGGTTGGGCTTTGTTCACTACCTACTGCTTTCTCCCAGCCTTTCTTGCCATTGTGTGCTTGGGGACAAGTGAGCAACATGACATCGACTGTCTACCTCTGACCGCCCAGAGTTATGCAATGGATGGCCACATACACAGCCCTTCAAGGGTGCCTCTTTCCAGCCTGGTTGTGACTTGCTGTCAACCACAGAAAGTCATAACCAGATGCAATAAAATATTTCTATTTGCAAAGGTTTACCTCGTTAAAAATAAGACCAAATCTGAGACTGCGCCAGTAGCAGGCTCATTCACCTACTTGCATTCTGACAGGATCTCTAGGGTCAGTGGGAAAGAGCTGGAGGCAGAGCCAGCAAGCTGAGAATGACCTTTGCCATGGACCTGAAGGAGCCATCAAGCCCTGGGGTGGACTGGCCACCATGTGTCTCAAAAACACCGTGTGTCTCAGGGGAACTTTAGTCTTCGTGACCCATTCCATAAAGTCTAGATTCCACCACAAATTACCAGCCACTCCCAGGCTGGCTCAGGACACTGGGACCCTCTGAAAAGAACAGAAATGATAGTCAAACACATGCAGGGTTCCTGGCTCTTTCACACATTCCCAAGAAATCGTTAGCAACTAGTTACTATGCCCCAAAATTCCAAACAACCTCAGAAAAAGCATTGTTCCCAGGAAAGAGAGAACCAGTCCCATTTACTCCAGGCTGAATATGAAAACTGGGAAACATGTGAAAATTGCAAACATACCCAGCTCCTCCTGAAAGGTGACATGCACACGGATCAGTTAAACTAGAATTCTCACCTTATAGCTAGTGTGTAAACTTTTAAGTCTTATGCCTAAGTTTAGTTGTTTATATCTACATCCCAGCAGCACACTTCTGAGGTTTGGGGATTCTCTCATCTGTACCTGTTGTATAATCCAAAAATTCCATCAGAATGCAACTGCAGAGACCTACCAACCAAATGCACAGCATGCCTGGAAGAATGACTCTTAATTCCCTTTCCTGCCCTACTGAGCTGGGTTCACGATATAGCAAATGCCAACCACCTTTACCCTTTTAAATATGACTTTCAGGTGCTTTATTGAAAGTCTTCTATCTAAATCTAACGGAAATAATCTAGTCATTCGGATGGTTTGCATATTCACCCGGAGACTATGTTTATGCCTGTGCAAAGCTGGGTTTCCTGTCCTTTCCCTGTTCCTGGTCTTGTTGGAAGCATGCTCTTCACAGTGACCCTGCTTTCCCCATTTCTCCCTAGAACCTGCATGCCCACCTTCTCCAGGAAGATGCACTGTGGCGAGCAAACACTATTCACCCCCACTCTCTGTTCCTTCCCTAGTTCCCTCTGGAGTACCTACCAACCAAAGAGAATTCTTCCGGCTGTGCCTTAGATGCCATAATCAACAGTAAACTGATTTTCCTGGGCTGGGTTCATGTGGGTACAGGGAGAGGCAGGGCAGAAGAAAGATCTCACTTGGCTTTTACATGCACCATGCAGGAACACTCACAGCCACAAACAGAAATGTCATTTGTTGGGCAAAATGTCATGAAAACAGAGGATCCACTAGGTTCTTTTATGCATTTCTGCCATTTGCCTGGTAACAGTCTATGGGGGCTCTAGTGAGGAATTCATAATGAGTCCAATTAAGACAAGCTAAGCCACCACAGAGATAGATTAATTCCCAGGCCCACAAGGCATGATAATAAGATCAAGTGTTCCACAAAATATATCAAAGAATGTAAGAATGTGCTAATCAGCTGGGGCAGGGGGTACCTATCACCTGTTGGTCAGTGGACCTCAGCAAAAGGGTCCAGAGATAAGAATGGGCAGATTTTATCTAACGACTACTGAGAGAGACTTAGCTTCTGGAATTCTTAGCAGAAGTACTGATTCTGGAAGCCTAATGTTTGCACTCCTATTTATATAGCCATTTTCTGTTAGCAGTACAAACGCTCACTCCCATTGGCTGCTACTGTTCTACCTGTCAATTAATAATCCGGCATCAAGCTTGGAATCTGTGTTTCTTTGGTCCCCACCAATGGGGAGACAACGTTCTGGCTGTTTCACCACAGTTGCTGGTCCCCTCTATGTCTGCATAAATCAATAAATTCAATGCTGACAGAGGAGCAATGGGCCTTTAAGACTATGGGGTGACGGATGTGAGGGCGATCTGGCTATGATATCTGTCAGTCACCCCATTGGTCACCAGGGTTGATTTGGCTGATCTGGCTGGGTGGGTGAGTGTTCCCTGCCTCCCCCAGTGGCCAATGTGTGTCCCTCCCGAAGCTGCACACTGTGTGCGCTCTCCTTCTAGAACCTCCAAGCAAGCTCTCAAGACTATGGGGATGAGTTTAAAATCATGAGAAAAAGAATCCTTCACAGATACAGGCATGAGGGAGGCAGGGAAGCAATTCACGGGAACAGGACTTTGATAAGAACGCTGACAGGGAAATGTAACGCAACACCACTAACCAGAGGCACCTGAAGCTCAGCACTGGCTGAGTTTGGCATTGCAACTTTGGAGGGAAAGTGTTCATTAAAACAGGAAGGGGAGAGTGGGAGTGTCCCAGGGATAAGCCCAGGACGTCACAGGCTGGCACTGTCAGGAATGTGGATCAAGTGGCAAGTCCCTGGAAGACAGGACAGCTAACTCAGGAGCACCCTGGAGATGGACACCGAGGTTGGACACTCCAGGCTTTGAGCACAGGGAGCTGAAAGAGCCCAGGTGACATCCGGATTTGAGCATTACTGCGTGTCAGGGATGCACCTGTTTTTCTGCAGAGGTTTAACTTGGTGGACCAACAGGATGGTTAAATAGAATTAAATCTGAGAGAGACAAGGAAGGAAAAAAATAAAAAACCAGAGCAGACCATGGCTCTTAGCATCACTCATTTTACACAGTGACAGTCTTCCCAGTCACACTCAGCTCTGATTGCCCAAGGAATCAACAATTATGTCAAAGAATACTGCGCAGGTCTCAGGAATGCTGCCTGTCAGCGCCTCCCAAAGCCTGCAGAAGGTCTGCAAATTCCTCGTGCTCAGGACTCCTCGGAGATGGTCTGATGGCGGGGAGGCCTAGGCAGCAGGGTTTAAGAGTCTCCCACTGGTTGTGGTCAAGGTTCAGAATCACAGCAAGGATGGATTATAAATGACTCCTACATAGGACATGGTTTCCAACCCGCCTTAAAGATAAGCATCACCCGGGGTAACTGATGCTCCCATTCCCCGACCCTAGAATTGAGTTAGTAAACCTGGCATAAGGCAGAAATCTGTGCTTACAACAGCCCAGGTGATGGATATGATCAAGAAGTTTCAGGAAACAGGGAGTGCTTCCAGCGAAGGCTGTGGTCATAGCATAAAACCCACAGGGAAGTTAGTTCATGATGACTCTGTCTCCCCCTCTGGGGTTTTGTTCTCATCACAGCCTATGTCCAGCATTTAGATAACAGACAGAACATGAGAAACCCCGGTCCCGGGACACTGGGTCCTCAGTGGGCGGCAGGCCTGGAGAGGGGAGGACTAACTGTTACATGTAGCTTCCATCTTTCCTTCAGGATCTTTTTTCACTATTATTTGCACCAAACCACCAGACCAAGTGTTTAGCAGTGATGTCAGCTGTACTCACATCACTAAATATGCACGGAGATATCAACTCACTTGAAAGTATGTTCGACTGCTTGAAAACAGGATGTGGCTTATTTTCCTATTTTAAATGTTTTACACTGTATTAAACTGTTCCATGCTATTTTTAAAGAGGCAGAAAACTTCCGAGCTTTTGCTTTTAAGTTTACCCTCTAAGTAGCCATCTAATCCTGTTTCCAAGACTGGATAAGCACAGGAAAAGTGCAAAGTAATCTCATTTGACCCTTGCCAAAGGTGCTAAAGTAGTAATCTATTAAAATCATTAGGTAAGACAACAAAAGGTTTATTCCAGGATGCTACAATGATTCAGCTTTAAAAAATCTGTTTGTATAAATCACTACCAGCACCACTTAACCAGTATTACTACACACCTCACAGAGATCCTAGACAATCAACGACAAAAAGATAATTGTCACTGTGGTCAATAAAACTGTCTCTTTATTTGCAGATGATATGACAGCATACCTCAAAAATCCAAGGAGATCAGCCTCTTTGCATTCTATTTTTGTCTTGATTTTAAAGGATGATCATAAGTTATGATTTACTAATTGTAACAATTCTTTTCCAAATACTTTCCCCTGAAATTCGAACACTCTTGTGGCAACTACCATAAGTGTTTTTCCATGCTTGATTTCTGGGTGACCCCACCAGTTACGCCTTCAAGCTTTAAATTTGAAAGCATGCAAAAACACCCCCCAGAGGTCCCGTTAATAAGGAATAAAGCTCAAATACACCTGTGCTGGATTTGGCCCCAACTCAACACATCTGATGCAAAAACCAACTCCGGCAACCTGTGGCATAAGATAGCCACCTGGTTTTGAATCTGATGCGCAGGTCACGCCCCCCAGGCTCTGCAGTGAATGAGGATGGGGGGCAACCTGCATGGGGTTGTTGAAAGCTCCCCTACTGGCCTTCCAGTGGGAACCACTGCCTTGACAACTCTCAGGTCACCCATCGTTTTAGCTAGGAAGAGGCAGAATGCCTCTCCAGCCTGCCCCACAGCTGGCTCGCTCTGAAGCAGTCTCTCTTCTAACTCAGAAGTTACCTGGGGCTTTTAAGAACCTGGTTTGCTTTGGGTCTTATTTTCGCCTGTCTGCATACTGTACTAGGATGTGGCATATTAATGAGTATGTTTAGTGTGGGCAGGAAGAGGTATGTATAACTTAATCTGTTGCATAAAGCCAAACAATACAGCTGCTCTATAATAGCTATATTATTTCCGGCACCCTCCATCGTGGTAAGGCCCAAACTCTGGCCTCTTGGTTTTAAGGTTTACAATGTGATAGGAAAGGATACAAATAACTCTCATATGTGACAGATCTTAAACTAGATCAGCACAAGAAAAGCACAAATCAAGTGCAAGACAGAACATCAGGGGAGTTCAAGGAGGAATATTTTCTCACCCCTCAAAATGCTGACACAGGATATCAGAGTCACTCCTGGTATGCTCTGAAATAAGCAAGGAAAACTCCATAGGTCCCTGAGCACACTGGGACAGGGTGATGCCAGACTGGTCAGGGTCACGACTTTTCAGAGGAGGGAGAACAGGAAAACACAGGAAAGGCACCCAAATGCACTGAGAGAGGAAGGCAAGGCCTCTTCCAGGCAGGAGATGGGTGCACAGGCCTAAGTGGCGGAGGCCAGGAGACAGCCTTGAGAAGCCAGGCAAAGGACTAGGACCCAAGCCCTGGAAAAACCCAGGGCACAGCCCTAAGACAGGGCACTAAGTGCCCGTAGCATTCAGTAAATCTACGTGGGCTTCCAGTCCCAGCACGGGAGACCCTTGTACCCCAAAGCTGAACAAACTGAAACACCAACAGCTCTGTTTAGTCAGGAAACAGGGACACAAGGCAGGACACAGGCCAGGGGCCTGGGAGACAGCAGCTGGCTACAGAGAACCATAACTCAGCCGTGCAGCAACCTCCACAGGAACCAGGGCCAGGGTCAGCAGGCCTGAAGTGCAGGTGAGGAACTTCCAGAGGCTCGGGGTAGATGAGTCCCAGGGTTAAAACCTCCAGGGCACCCAGTCACGGTAAAGGCACACTGCTGTGACCTTTGTCCGCAGGAGATGGACCAGACCCTCACAGTGAGGAACAGAGAGAAAGTCCCACTTCTGACAACAAGCAGGGACAGGAGCCATCTTGGAAAATGCCACACTGCTCAGTGCTCAAGAGGCCCGATGGCAGGAGAAACTAATCAACCAGAGCCCAGCCCACGGGATGGGTTTCAGAGCCTGGGGATGCAACACACCTCACTCCAGCCAGTTCTACCATTCCACCCGGGAGAGGAGGAATTCCTAATTCCAGCCCACTCCAGCCATCCTGCCCCACCTAAGGGTGGGACTGAGAGACGTTTGTGGAGGTCACAGCCCATTTAGTGGTGGCTCACTGAAAAACTGAGACCTAATCCCTGGAAGATAAACGGCTCCCCTGCCCCCACATCACTACAGTTCTTTTTAGCAAGTCCAACAACAACAACAACAACAAAAAAAAAAAATCAAAAGGCAAACTGAGAAGTAAATGCACAGCTTGAAAGAACAGAGCAAGCATCAGAGCCAGACTCTGACACAGCAAAGGTGTTGGGATGGTTCTGTGTTAGGAAGCTTTCCCATTGCTGCATACAGTTACCTGACACAATTTAAAAGAGGAAAAGCTTGATTAGCTTATGGCTTCAGGAGATTCAGTGCATGGTAAGTGGTAATTTCTTAGGGCAGAAATCTCATGGCAGAAGGACCTTGTGGAGCGAAGCTGCTCAGTTCATGGTGGCCAGGAAGCAGAGCAGGTGAACAGCACCAGAGAAAAACAAGCAAGGGAACATATACACAGTACCCAAGGTCACACCTCCCAAAGCCACCCAAACACACACGGGAACACGCTTCACTGATCTGCTAGGCACTTCCTTATTCATTATAGGTGACATACCAGGGTTAACAATATGACAAAATGCCAATATGACAAAGAACGGATAGGACAAAATGCCAGGTGCAAAAGATTTGTTGATTTGCTCCTGAATAAGAATTGTCTCCACCTTGCTAGGCATGGTGGCACACACCTGTAATCCCAGCACTCGGGAGGTTGAGGCAGGAGGGTCATTGCAAGTTCGAGACCAGCCTGGGCTACAAAGTGAACTCAAGACCAGCCTGAGCTGCATAGCAAGACTCTGTCTCAAAAATGGCAAAAAAAAATTTTTTTCTCCACCTTGAATGAGCTAACCGTATTACATTTTCACCTTAGATAACAAATTTTTTAAAAATACAATTTTGTATCTGGGGGAAAAATGGCTCTGAACTAAGTTTCCTGAGCACCCGCCCCAGAAACCTCTGCTGGAGAGCACATGGCAGACAGACAGGAAGAGCTGCTCTGTGCCGAGTGGAGCTCAGAAGGCTTTCCAACCCCCACACAGAAACAAGCGGCCTAACTGGAAGCACCTTGCTGTCTTCTACAAGGAGCATAAAAAGCATAAGGCCTCTTCAAAATATTCCTCATCTGCTGGTTTACATCTCACCAAAGCATTTTGTTTAATTATCTAAAGGTATTTGCTATGACTCCCCACCCCTCAAAAAAAACTCACATTGAAATTTAATTATCATTTTAACAGTGACAAAAACTGAGAGTATAGCTCGATTGTAGAGCGCTTCGCGAGAGTGTAAGATGCTCTGGGTTTGATTCCTGAAGCAGAAGCAGAAGCAGAAGCAGAAGAAGCAGAAGCAGAAGCAGCAGCAGGAGGAAGAGGAAGAGGAGCAGGAGAAGGAGAAGGAAGAAGAAGAAGAGAAGGAGGAAGAGGAGAAGGAGGAAGTAGAAGAACAGGAAGAAGCAGAAGAGGAAGAAGAAGAAGAGAAGGAAGGGAAGGAAGAATAAGTGGAAAAAGAGGAAGAAGGACCTTGAAGAGGTGACTAAGGTAGGAGGATCCTACCCCTTAGGAAAGGATTAGTGCCCTTTTCAGAGGAGTTTGTGAGTTATGACCAGAGTGGCTTTGTGACGTTTTACTCCCACTTGTTCCCTTCCTCACTCGCTGGCACTCTTTCTTGTTGTGACACAGCAAGAAGGACCTCACCCTATGCTGGTGCCTTGATATGCCATTCCCCAGCCTCCAGGACTGTGAGCAAAGTAGTCTTCTATTGTTTATAACATTATTAGAAAATACACTAAGGCGGTATTTAATTTTTTCATTTGATTGATTTTTCCTTAGTCCACGAAATATAGTTGCAGACTTCCCAGTCAACTGGGTGGAAGCTAAAATATCTTTACATGTGCAGAGAGGCTATGCCTTCAGAAAACACACTGATTTTATTTTCTATACACAATTCTTAGAATCATCGAGTCTACATTAGGAACAAAGAAATAGTCTATGACCATATACCTTCTAATTAATGATTTCTAATAATCCACTTTATTTAATTTCTCATTAGAGCTAGGTTGCAAAGACACTCAGAGAATCTGCAGATAAAATACATCGAGTTTATTGTGACAGCCAGAATAATGCCCCCTCCCTTTCTCCCTCTACACAGATGTCCCCATCCTAATCCCTGGGACCTGTGACTATGTCACTTCAGATGACAAAAGCAACTTTGTACATGAGAGTCAGAGACAGCTCTGAAGACGCCACTCTCCCAGATTTGAAGACAAGGGAAGGGGCCACCAGCCAAGGAGTACAGGAGACCACTAGAAGCTGGAAAGGGCGAGAGGCAGAGTTGCTCCCAGAGCCTCCAAAAAGAGCGCAGCCCTGCCAGATCCTTGACCAGAACCCTGAGGCTCGTGTGCAGCCCTGGATCTACAGAGCTGGATGAGAAATCATTCGAGTCACCTCGAGCTACATGGTTCGTGTGCACTGTCATGGCATCCTGGGAAACATGCTCAACTCCCAGCACGTGCTGCAAGAGGGTCGGGCTGATGGGAGGAATAAGAATCGGGATCATCCCTTGGGAGATGCTGCTGCCGATGTGGGGAGAAGTATCTGCTAGCTAAAGTGTGCCTTTGGGGTGCTCACAGGTCCATCTGTCGGCAGGCATGGGCCTGCAGAAACTTAACCTCCTAGCTGGACCAAGCAAGGAAAGGCCACGTGTGGTTTTGTGCATTAGAGGTGGTTTCTTTTATCCTAACCTGTAACAGAGATAGCTGGTGCCATTATTAGGTCATTATGTCATTATGTTGTTCTTCCTACAATCCTGAGGCAAACTGGGCCTGGAAGTACATGCTCCTTGGGAGGCTGAGGCAGGAGCGGTGCCTGAGTAACATAGATAAGCCTGGGCAACATAGTGAGATCCTATCTCAAAAAAAGGGATGTGGGGGATATGCCAGGAACTTAGCTCAATGTTACAGTGCTTGCCTAGCACATCCGTATAAGGCTCTGGGTTCTACCTGCAGTACCACAGGAAAGAAAGGCAAAAGAAAAGATCTGGAGGCTGCTAGTAATGAGCAGGTTGCGGGAACTGCAGCCTGCAACCCTGAGCTTATTCGCACCCTCGGGCCAGGCAACTGTCTTAACCAATCAGTGGGAAGAGGTGCAAATTAGCATTGAGCATGTCGAGGCCTGCGAGTCCCACGAACAGGTCCATTTTAGGGCAATGATTTTGTTTTAAATTGACACATCATGATTGTACGTATTTATAGAACACAGTGTGGCAGGGCAGTGTGATGACCAGACTCAGGTAGTTCGCACTTCTCTCCCTGTATCATTTCTCTCTTTGATGACTTCCAAGGCGGCGATGCATTGAAAATGGCTTGCAGGGAGGGAGTGGAGAGGAAAACTGCCTGGGACATCTCAGGAGTCCCACGTTACTGACAGAAGGCGTAGCCCGGAAGCCTGTATGCGCTAAGTGCCAAATAAACAAAAGTCTCTTAAGTAAACCAAGGCAGAGATGGAAGCCTTGAGCCACTCAGTGCCGGGGTGTCCAGATCTCCCCAGGGTCCACCCTGCCTTGCTTCTGCCTGGCTTCCCTTCAGCCTACTCATGCTGCAGCTGTTGCTGACGCTCCTGCTGTTGCAGCAACAGGTACAAGGCAGGCACCAGAAGCCAAAATCCACCAGATGCAGACATCTCACCTCCACATCACAACACCAGCACCAACCCCTGACGTACACATTGCGGGTTCTCAGCGCCATCATGCTCTTCGTTCTCTACTGATTTTACCCCATAACCCCAAGTCTCGGCAGCAGAAAGAGGAAAGAGACAGGCGTGAGTCCAAGCCTTGAGCTCAGCAGGGACTGACAGAAACGAAGCGCCAGGCCCATGAATTCCTCATGCTTTTTACTTACAGTTGCTAATGATTTTTAAATAGGACTAGTGCAGGAAGAGGTAAAAAATTCCCTTCCATCACCTGTGGGCAAAGACAGCCAAGGTCTTGCATAAGAAACAAAGATCAAATTTGAGGAACACAGATGAGATTCCAGACTCCTTCCCCTCGAAGCCTTTCCACACTAATCGTGCTGGATATTCCGCCGGCCCCAGCTGGACTCGCAGAGGCCGCCCTCCGCACACCCAGCCTGGCCCAGCCCCTCCTGGAAGAGCGCAGGCCCAGAGCCCCAAGCGGCTGCCTCCGCCTGCTCTCCCTGGCAAGGAGTCACTGTTTTTTCACCATTTCTTAAGACTGGTCCTTCGCTCAACAGCTGTGTTTGTTTACGGGCCTAGAAATGAACACAAGACACCCGGCTAGATCCAGCAAAGCCTCTCATTTGGCATCTCCCCCTCCAGACTACACAACACATTCGTCCCCGTGGCCCAGTTACAACTTCCACGGACGGGGCGAAGGGGCGGATAGAGACGAGGTCGCCACACATGGGAATAGTCTATTATTTACTCCAAATTCTGCAGACAGATGGACAGATTTTTTTTTTCCTTTCAGCAGATAGGCCACACCTGCCTGCACCACCTGCACCTGCCATTTGCTTATGCTGGAGGCATGGTCCCTCTCTTCCCGGACTCAAGGGACAGCCCGGCACGCAGCTGTGTGGAGCCCCCGAGATCTGCCACAATGTGACAAAAAATTCAGACAGCAGCAACCACATTTTTCGATCAGGCCCACTGTTCCTCAAACAAACAGATTCTGCATGCGTCTCCCCAGCCCTTCTTTCTTAAAGTGGTGTTACCAATGGATGAGGGTAAAAGACCAGGGCCCAAGAGAAGGGGCGATGTTTCCTTGGACTTTTTTTTTCTGTTTAGAAAAATACTTTTTCTTTTTGTTTTGGGTGTGTGTGTGTGCTTATTCCCATAAAGAGTCTCTTCTACCTCTCGACTTTTTAAAATAAAAGTAAGAGGATCATTATTTTCTGTACAAATACAGAAATTTAGCCTTACTTATTTATTTTCTCCAATAGTAACAGCCCTCTGGCTTCAAAGGAAAGGGCTGCCTTGTGCTTTCCTTTCTCTGAGATCTCTTTCATGTCAGTCCTCCCCTGGGGTTGGCTGCAGAGACGAGAGGCTGCACACACCGGAGAACCTCTCCAAGGGCTGAGCTCCGCTGCCGAGATGCACGCTTTGTACTTCGGAACAGGGGCTGCTCAACGCCACCCTTGTCATCCAGCACATGCAGAATCCTCCAGGGCATCTGCTGAGCCAGGTCGAGGGGTGCAGACAGACCTGCGCTGCTGGGGTCAGGTTCAACCCTGAACCCGAAGGGCGTGACCACATCTAATAGAAAAGGGCCTCTCCCCGACTCCTAGGATGCCGTCACTGCAAATGGACTTCAGGTGACTTGCATGCCTGCGAGTCACCAGGCAGCGTCCACACCAGGCTGACAGTCCAGAACCTGCTCTCACAGCATGCCTGTCCCCTAGAGGAAAACCAGGAGTCCAGGGATACAAGTCAGCATGTGGCTAGGCCACACAACAGGGGAGAATCCTCTCTCCATCATGCTTTAGGCCCTAAGATATTTTAGACTTGGGGTTTTTTCCTGCTTCTGGAATAGTTCCATAGTGAAACATCTTGGGGATGGGACCCAACTCTAAATAAACAATCCATTTGTTTCATACACACCTTCTACACCTAACCTGAGGTTACTTCTATATAATAATCTTAGCGCACCTGCATTTTGACTGTAACCTATCGAAAGAGGTCAGGTGTGGAATTTTCCACTTGTGTCTCCACATTGATGCTGGGAAAGTGTTGGATTCTGGAACGATCTGGATTTCTGATTTTCAGATTAAGGATGCACAACTCGTACGACCGCTGGAAAAGCACTTAAAACGTGTGGACACTGCACACTTTGGGATGAGAACCCCGAACTGCCTCCTTGTAAGAAATCAGAATCCCAACATTGTTGCAGAGGTGACTGTGTTCAGAGCTAGGGGAAAAAAATGAGCAAACTACAGGTTAAGGTGAGATGTGTGTTTCTGGGAGTTGCCTGATGGCTCTCATCAGCCAGCACGTGGAGCACACTCCGTCACTCCTTTTGGTTAGATGCAGGTCTTACTACTGACATCCCACGAGCTCCAAGACACAGCGGGTGCTGCACGAGGGTTTAAGTCCACACCACTCACTGTGTCTTAGCAACAACAGGTGCCTTGTGGAACCATGAAAGAAAATTCATTCTTAAAGCAAACTTTCAAGGGGTCTACTCAGGAAGCCACTGGCTGGCCCTGGCTGCATCCTTGGAAAAATAATCAAGGAAATCTCTTTCTTACAACAAATCCAAGGGGAGTGAAACACAGCCCTTGTCCTTCCAGGGGTTACAAAAAAGTGGGGGCAATGAGAAGTTCACAAATGCACCTGAGCCATCAGAATGGAAAAAAAAAAAAGCAGAGAGCTGGAGGAAAGGGAGGCAGCCTACTCTGAAGAGGTCAAGAAAATGTAATGAAGGAGGTCGCCTTGACGGCTGGCCAGGTGCCAGTAAGGAAGACTGGGTATCAGAGCACCTGAGATGTGACTGACAGTGGCGGGCAGGTCTGTCGTCGCTTCAGTCCCAGCCAGTCCATCCCTCCCTCCACAATGGCTCTGTAAAATAGCAACCATGGCCGGGCTGCTGTGTAGCTGTCCCAGCTGCACTGGAATTCTCTATGCCGCTAATTGATCACACGGAGTCTATTACAGAGTATCACATGTCGTCCTCAATCCTACAAAAAGAGAAATGCACTTGGAATTCTATGCTAAAATAATAAACTGTGCTCTTTCTGTCTACTGCCCAATGATATTATGTTGGAACACTTGACTGGAAAACTTACTATCGTGACCAGCCAAGTGCTGAAGGGCATAATGTTTTGATTGTCAAACAGGTTGTACATGCTGCAAATATATGACTTAAGAAGTGATTTCACAAACATTCTGTAACAGTAATCTGACTCATAAACTCCAACATAGTCTCATAAAACAGCTGTGTGTATAAGTAATCCAAGATCATCTTTGAGAAATGTTACAGAGAAAAGCATAAAAGGAGAGACGAAAGTTTGAACCTTGCAAGGGATATCATTTCCCATTCTAACTTAAGTATTCGATAGTAAGCAAGGGCCAAAGGGGGTTCTCAAACAAGAGGTGCTGGAGCTGTGAGTCCCGGGGGAACGAACAATAAATGTCAGGCTTATATTTTCAAATTAACTGGGGACTTCCTACACACTTACTATAGCCATGGGCAAATAGCTCACTTGGAAGATCCCACAAAATAATACTTAACTCACAGAGAGCTTTTGGATGCACCGAAGATTTTGACTTTGACCGCCATCCCACAGGCAACCCTTCACAGTGTGTTCCCGGAGAACCACGTGACTGCTCTAGGTCACCGGGCCATTCAGTCTAACAGGAAGTGGTGTTCCTCTGGTGACCCACTTCGTTTCATCCACATGCAAACTTCAAAGCTATTTAGGAAAAGAGCCAATTTATAACTCTGTTCTTTCTGTTTCAATCTCACAAGTTCATCATACCAGCTTAAAAAAAAAAAAGAAAAAGAAAGAAAGAAAGAAAGAAATTCTGGCTTATTAAACATAATTAAGAAAGGATTCCATAGGTCTTTAAATTTTAGTTCTTTGAAAAAATTACTTATTGTACTCAAGCTTTGTAAGTGGTTTGAGCAAGGAGCAGACCTGGAGTCCCAGCTACTTAAAAGGCTGAGGCAGGAGGATCACTTCAGCCCAGAAGTTTGGGGCCAGCCTGAGTAACATAGTGAGATCCCTGTCTCTAAATTAAATTAAGTTATATTACTCTAATAAACCTGGTTTGTTTAACCCCTGTGTGACCATTACTTAAAACCCAAAGCAGACCCCTGGCAAGAGTTTATAGAGTTAAAAGGGTCTTAAAGGGCATGCGTTTTACTGAAAATGCATCTGGGATCTAGAAAGGTTTAGTGATTCTAAGGTCACCAGCTTCTCAGTGGCACAACTGGGACCAGAAGCAACAGGCTCAGGACTTCTGCATGCTGGGCGGTGGCTGAGCTGAGTTCTATCTCCAGAATTGCTTGTAGGTTTTCCCGCCCAGCCCCACTCAGTGGTCCCCTCTGCCTGCAGCAACCCAAGGAACCAAGAGACAAAACTTACCCCTCATACATTTATCCCATGGTGCCATCTACCCTACCCAGGGACCTGCATTCTTAATGAGATGCATGCTATTACTAGTGTTAAGCATACTGCTACGAGAACGGAGGACACAAAAGCTATGATACATTAAGATCATCTGGATCACTGAACTTTAAGTCCCAAAATTAGCAGCAAAAAAGATTTTTTTCTGGGGAGCAGTAGGATTGGGTCTTGAACCCAGGGCCTTTACACTGAGCTACAGCCTCAACCTTTCTTAATTTTTAGTTTTTTGAGTCAGGGTCTTGCTAAGTCACTAATTTTCCCAGCCTGGCTCAAACTTGCAATCCTCCTGCCTCAGCCTCCCAGAATGCCGGGATTACAGGTGTGTGTAACCAGTTTGAGAAAAGATATTCTTTAGGGGACACCTTCCTGGCACCAGTTGGCCCCCCAGAAGGTAATTCAATGGGTACCATGGGCCAGGCAGTGTGCATAACACACTGTGAACAGGAAAAAGTCAGTCTCTGACCTTAGGAGCTCTGAGGGTGACTATCGTGGTCTTACCCAGGCAGCTGTGTTCCACCCTCTGACCAAAAGAGTGGCCACAGAACAGGGGACCCTGGCCCCACCTCAGATGCAGGTAAAAGAGTAAGAGAGTTGTGGCCAAGCCAAAGAAAAGTTGGGGTGCCAAAGTGGCAA
This sequence comes from Dolichotis patagonum, assembly GCA_004027295.1. NCBI lineage: Eukaryota > Metazoa > Chordata > Mammalia > Rodentia > Caviidae > Dolichotis > Dolichotis patagonum. Next base: position 76,200 of record PVJX010003961.1, read on the forward strand.
AGCACAGGCTGCCCCACGGTATGACACTTTCTTACGCTCAGGAGAGGCAAGCCATCTCCTGGGAAGACCCACTCCTGTTAGTCACCGAAAGCTTTGTCCTTTAGCTACTGCCACAGCTACTGGAAGGAAGTAAAATGAATTCACAAAATACCACCAGGTACAGCAGGGCAGAGAGGAGTTTGTTGACCTTGTTTCAAAGAGGCAAAGGCCAGTTACCAGTGTGGCACTTTCCCAAAACATGGACGCAGTAAGGTCCTGCAAGGACCTAAAACAAACCCACAGGAATTTGCAAAGCAGCGTCTGATGGTGGATACTGAGCCCAAATGCACTGTATCTGTTTCTGGTCTGCTCGCTGTTTCTGGCAGGAGTGAGAACCTCCTGTTTCTTCATGCAGTGCCCTGTCCAGGCAGGTGGCACGTCACCTAGATATCTCAGTGTGTTGGCTCCTCAACCCACATTCTCGTTCTCAGAATGAGATCACAGTGCCGGACCCTCTGAGGTGACCAACTTTCTCAAAAGGAAGCTAAGCTAGAACTCAGTCAGGCGAAAGCCTTGTGAAAGTGGGATCTTTTGCGCTGGTGTTTTCCTTAGGCAGGGACCGTCTTCTCCACCCACAGGTACGAGGTGCGATAATTCTGTTTGTTCCTCCTTCGCAGAGCTGTGATCTAGAAAAGGAGTCAGTGCGCAAGGAGGCATCGCATGGGAAGCTTGGGAACATCATCTCAGGGGCTCCCACAGTACACAGACTTCCGGGGATGTCTCTGCTCGCAGGATCAGGGAGAGAAGACATCAGATTGGCCACGGGGTCAGGAAGGCGACACAGAGAAAGCTGGATAGGCTGTGTCCCCTGCTCTGCAGCACAGGGATGCTGAGGACCCACAAGGCAGAGATCTTCCTGATCCGCAAAGGTGATGCAGCGGACACTCTGCGTAACCCCAAAAGGACACCCCTGGGCTGCGGGGCAGCATGTGGGGGATGAGGAGAGAGCTGGAAAGAAAGCAGCAGCACATGTGAAGGGAATCTTGGTCAACAGGCACCTGAGCTGGGCTGAATAATGAATGTCCTTCCAAAAGCCATGCCCTCCAGAGGACCTGAGAGGATGACATTTTTTTGGAAGTAGGATCTCTGTATTATGATGATTGATATCCTTGTAAGATGCCTGATGTCCGTACAAGGGGCAGAAACAGGCATAGACAGCATGCCAAGTGGACACAGGCAGAGACTGGAAGGATGCTTCCACAAGTCAAGGACTGCCAGCAATGCCGGAAGCCAAGAGGAAGACCCAGGACAGGTTCCTTCTCAGAGCCTTCAGAACACACGCAGCCTTGACAACGCCTCAACTCCAGACTTCTCGTCTCTAGGACTGTGAGAGACTGAAGCTCTGCTGTTTAAAGCCACCCAGCTTGTAGCACTTTGTTATGAAAGCTCCAGGAAACAAACATATCATACTATGTATTTTGCAAACAAAATAATGTTTACACATAGCATAATCTTTTCATTTGACTTCTTTTTACCACACGATAGGACTTCCCTTTCTGCACCCCAAAGATGGTTATGCGATTGCTGTCCCACCATAAACCATTAGAAAACTGGTAAAACTTTGAGACAAATGACTTGATCACTGGCTGGAGAGACAGCTCAACAGCCCCGAGAGAGGGCCACCAGACAGACCCAGGGAGCTGGCTGGGTTTAGAGGACAGGGTCTGGGAAGCCAAAGTGGGCTGTGCCAGGGCTCAGTAAACCGAGCACTGAGAAAGGAACCACACAGACAGCTCCAAAATCGGTCCAGCAGGCGAGCTTTTCTCATCCTCACCCATGCTCTCCTGTTCTTCTCACGTAGGAGAAAAAGCCCCAAGGCAGGGAAAGGATTGCAGAGAAGCAATGGGCAAAAAGAGAAAGGAAAGGAAAAAAACAAAATTAGCAGCATTTACAAAAAGCTGGAAAAAGTTTGTGCACCCCAAAAAGGTGCATGCAGGATGCAGCACCTTCATGCAGCAGCACGAAGATACCTCATGATATCGAGAGTTTTGGGGCGAGTGCTCCAGACGAGTATGTCTTTTGTAGTCTCAGCACTCTGGGAGGCTGAGGCAGGAGGATTTACAAGTTTGAGCCCAGCTTGGGCAATTTTGTGAGAACTTGTCTCAAAATAAAAAAATTCTAAAAAACAGCTAAGAATGTAACTCAGTATAAAAGGCCCTGGATTCAATCCCTATTTTTGTTAAAAGAGAAAAAGAAAAAAAATGTGTCTTAGCAGGTGGATAAATTAACCCTAAAGTCTGACCTAGATCTACCATAACAAAGCTTAAAGTCTCAAAATGATCAGCAGGTTACTCAGCTGCACACAGGAATAAAATCTTTTCTTCAAAAAAAAATCGAGCACAAAGCATCTAATAAAAAATTACTGAGCATGTAACGTTGTGGGAAAATATAACTCACAACCAAAAGGGGGGAAGTTAATCAATATAAACAGACTCAGAAATGATGGACATAATAGAATTAGTAGGCGAGGTTCTTAAAATAACTATTAGAAACTCTAAACATATGTCCGAGGATGTAAAGAAAATGCTAAATATGGGAAGAAAGTACTTAGGGGACATTAAGGATATGCAAATAGGACTTCTAGAAATCAAATAAAGCATACACTGGTGAATTCAGACACTGAAGGATATCAGCAAACTTGCCATCATGGCCATGCAAACCATTCCCAAGACAGCACGGGTAGGGAGAGGGGCTAAAGGTAACGAACAGGGTCCAGTGAACTGCAGGGTATCAAAGAATCCAACCTATGTGGAGTGTCAGCCCCAGAGGAGGGAAGGAGGAAGACCAAAAGTGATTGAAACAACTAATGATTCCTGTATTTAAAAAAATGACACGGCACAGAATTTTAAAAAAATAGGAAATTAACACTAGTTAATATATTGCATATTGGTATCTTAGAAGTAGTTGTTCAGATTACAAGATCTAGGCATGAAAAACTGATCAAACAATGAGAGCACAAACTGTCCTTGATTCCCTTACAGAAACTAGTAGTACAGTTACCTAATATATATATATTACATAAAATCTCTTCCCTTCTGCCTTTTCTCCTTTCCCTATCCCAGTTGTTCTTTTTGAACACTTTCTTTCTCTTTCATTTTCACAATATCTATTGTACATTTTGGATCTTATTACTCTTTCAGCTTTTTTTTAAGCTAAGAAGACAGTATGATATTTACACATGTGAGTCTGATTTATTTCACTTATGAGTATGGTCTCAAGTTGCCTCCATTTACTATAAAAGCCTCGAGTTTATCCTTCTTTATAGCTGAGTAATACTCCATTGTATAAAAATACCACATCTTTTTTATCCATTCCACAGTTGATGAGCATCTGGGTTGTTTCCAAGATTTAGCTATCACCAACTGTGCTGCTATAAACATGGGTGCACACATACAATCACTGGATCCTTTATTTAATATGAAATAAACTATAGACTCACAAATAAATTCAAAGAACTCCAAACAGAAGAAGCATAAATAAAACCACACTAAGGCACAAGATAATAAAATTGCTGAAGCCAAAGAAAAAGGAAACAAAAATCTTAAAAATCAATGAGATAAGATACATTAGATACAGAGAATAACAAAGATTAAAAACAATAAACCATTAGGGTAAAAGTCAATAGAATAATCTCTTTAAAAAGCTAAAAGAAAAAATATTGTCAGTCCAGGGTTGTAAGGTAACATTTATCACCAGCACACAGATATTACATGAAAGTTAAAGAAGGTCTTAAAATTGAAGGAAAACGACTGTAGTCACAAACTCAGATGTACACAGAGGGGTAAGGAGCAAGAGGAATGGTAAATAAGTGGGAAATTGTGAAAAACTTTTTCCCTCAAAGCTAAGATGCCATTGAATGGTGGAGTGCCTGCCCAGCCTGTGTGAGGTCCAACCCCAACACCACCAAACAACAGAAGTATGAGGCTTTTTTTCTAATTTTTAATTTCTTTAAAACGCAATTGACTGCTTAAAATAAAAAAGGGGCATGCCAAGGGGTTTGTGGCATATATTGAAGTAAAATATATGATACTAATGGTAAGAAGGACACAGAGAAATTAAAGTATACGGCTGTGAAGTTCTTACATTGTTGGTGGTAAAACATTTAAAAATGGACTGACGTTAAATGGAGAAATAGCCCATGATCATGATAATTAAAACAAAAAGGACTGTGATGAAAAAATATGTATCCTGCATGCCCTAGAGGAACTGCAAAAAAAAAAAAAATGCAGAACACGATTGTATAAATCAGTACAGGAGATAAAGTAAAATATTTTCAATCTACAAAACATTAAAAAAACCACAGAATTAACCCAAAAGAAGGTAGATAAAGAGAGGGAAAAGAACAAGGAAGAAAGACAAATAGAAAACAAGTAGCAAAATGACAATTATACCCAGCCATATCAATAATCACATCTAATGTCAACAGTCTGAACACTCCAATTAAAAGGCACAAATTATCAGGCTGTTTGAAACACAATCAAGACTTAACTGTATGATATTTACAGAAAATCTACCATATATATATGTAACTCTGCTGTAGTTGGAGATATGAGATAAAAATAAAACATTAGAAAATTGTGTCATGTGTACATTAATCAGAAGAAAGCTTGCTGGGTGGGCGTAGTGGCACACTCCTGTAATCTCACTACTTAGGAGGCTGAGGCAAGAGGATTACCATAATTTCAAGGCCAGCCTGCACTACATAACAAGACCCTATCTCAAAGAAAAAAAGAAAAACAAAAACAAAAAAAGTTGGAGTGCCCATATTAATTTCAGCCAAGGATGATTTCAAAGAACATTACCAGAGATAGAGACTGACATATATATCATGATGTCTTCAAAGGTCCAGTTTTTTAAGGTACATACCCATCCTAAATGTTTATGCCCTTCTACAGAGCTTCAAAACACGTAGAGAAAAAACGATAAAACTGAAAATAAAAGTAGACAAGTCAATAATTACAGTTGGAAATTTCACTATTCAGTAACTGACAGATCAAGTGGATGGAAAAGAAATGAAGACAGAGGAACCTTGAACGACCCATAACTCAACTGACCTGGCGGTCACGTATAACTCACTCCACCACCAGCCACACAACCCTATTATATTTAAGACCCCAGATGGACTGCATTCTGGCCTCAGAATAAGACTAACATTTAAAATCATTGAAATCAGACAAAGCGTTCTCCAATTACAGCGGAATTAAACTAAAAACCAGCAAATCCCCAAATATTTCAAAATTAAGCAGCATAGTTCTGACTAATCCTCGGGTCAAAGAAGAAATCACAAGGGAAGTTTTGAAAATATTCTGAACTGAATGCAAACAGAAAGCACAACATATGAACAAAAAAAAAAACCAGCAGGAGAAAAATCTATATAATTTGACAGTTAAGGGGGAGGCGGTGAAAAGCCCAGATAGGAGGGGCATGAGAGTAATTACTTAGACTCAGGGCATTCAGATAATTGTATTTTCTAGACTTCTGAGCAAAGCTTCAATGTCACTGGAAATGGGACTTCTTGCCCCTACTTAATCGCCACAGAATAACCCCGGTTCTTTGCAAAGGGGGCATCTCAGGGACAGGAGGGCCCTGCCCCGCCACCTCTGGAGAGAAGGCTGGCCCTGAACATGATGCAAGCTTCCGAGCCGTCACCATACACACCTGTGACCCACTCAGGGTCCCGTCAAGGCGCGCAGGGCTGGGCCGAGCCTCTGCATTTGTACCCAGTGCCCTGCCAAGGTGGCTGCTGCCAGTCCACAGGCCACACTTTCAGTCCTGCGGTGAAGAGGCTCTCCCCACAGATCCCACCTGCACCCCTCCTCCGGTGGGCTCACCCCTCGCTGGAGAAAGTGCAGCGATGACTCAGTGGTGGCCTTTGCTCTAGGGGGGCAGGGCCGGCACTTACACTGGACTCGGGTCAGGACCAGCTTTAGTAACTCTCACTTAAACTACTCTGAAACCTTTTTTAATGTCTGAAATTACTTTGGACTCGAACCAGTAACTTTTTTTTTTTAACATCAGCAGTGCTCTGACCATTTACAATGTGAAATCTTAAAAATAAACTGGCCTGTGCTCAATATTACCTGCTTCTGCAGCAGGACAGATACTGACTCCTGGCTGACCCGGTTGCTTGGTCCCATGTGCAAGGTATAGGTGCTAATTAGGGGATCTGGTGGACAAGAGGCTGGCAGCCCTTTGGCCCCATAGAGGAGGCTGGGGGGTAAAGAAGAAAGCACAAAGGAAAGAGGGGAGATACCACAGTGCAAAGCTCTGTGTGTCCTTGCACGCAAACGTCTAAACTCCGATCCTCAGCGCTGAGAGAGTAGCACATTCAGGGTCACAGATGTATCCAGCCTGCACTTTGGAGGTGGATTTGGGTTCACCGACATCTCCTTTATCTCCAAATCACCACCTCCCAGCCACGAATCCTCGGTGACAAAATACCAAAAACACCTTATCTTAAAGTCCTAGCTTCATGGCATGAAAAATCATGTGGCAATCAAATGACCCCTTTAAGAAAAAGAAAAGTAGATCGAATTTTATGGCAATAACATGCACATTAAGAACATCAGAGGATTCCAGTGAGAAATTCATTTCTACCAGGACTTGCTGTGATTTGAATGTTGTTCAACTGACGAAAACTCACTTTTCATGGTTTGGAGGTGGTAGTGTCTTTAAGAGGCCTTTAGGGGTCCTGAGGAATCCACCCTCATGGATGGATCAATGTCTTTCCCCAGAGTCTGGGTTAGTTCTCCCCAGATCCGGTTAGGTCTCAAGAGATTGGCTTAGTCACCAAGAATAGGTTGTCTTGAAACAAATATGGCTTTCCCAGTTTGCTGTCTTTCATTCTGCCATGCACATGCCCTTCCCCCTGCCTGCTGTCCATTGTGGGTGACACAGCCAGATGCGGGCACTCACTGTGCTGTGTGGAATTTACACCCATCAGAATCAAGAGCCAGATGAACCTTATTTCCTTATAAAGCACCCAGCTTCGGGTCTTTTATTATAGTAACAAGAGACTAATACAAAACATAAAATCTTTTCTAAGATTAGTAGAACAGCATTAGGAAAACTTTACTAATTTAATCAATCAGGAAGAACCCCTATCTGTATCAGTGAACCAGCCTGGAATTAAAAGTTGGCACAATTCGCATTCAGAGCCTAGATTATATAGGTCTAAAGTGAGACTCAAAAATGTACAGCCCATCAACCACTTGATTTTGTAAATTATTTTATCAGAAGACAGCCATGAGGGTTTGTTAAAAGTATGGCTTCCACACTACCCAGAGGAGTTGAATAGTTGGGACAAAAACTAGACCTTTAAAGCTGCAAATATGTACTGACTCTATAAGAAATAAAGTTTCCAACTTCTGATCCAGAAGGGTGACCAATGAGAAGAAGTTTTAAGGAGGGCAAAAGTTATTCAGGAGCTAGAAGCCACTATCATAGCACAACAAGGAAGCAGTGAGTCCGAAACCGGAAGTGTCCGAGCCGGTCTCCGGTGACCACCACGTAAGCGCCTGGGGAAAGGGGCTGCACGCACCGATCCAAAGTTTGCTCCCATCACCTCATCCTCTCACGCTCTCCGCTGCTCGGAGTCCAGATCAAACTTCTCGAGAAATAGTATCGCTTGATGAACCAAGACAAACATCTTACATTATAGCTAAGAAAAGCTGTAAAGAAAACACGCATGTTCCATAGGAGAACTCTGGGTATCTATCTCCTGGTGGCCAGTTCAGCTGTAACTGGCCCACTGAAATGACTGTGCTGGATGGATGCCCTGTCTCATTCTGTGGCCAATAGAGCTCTTAACATGCTGTGATTACCCCGTGGAGATCTGTAAAGATAATTTAATGATGTCTCTTTGGCATCCAGACTGCCAAATCTTTCTGCAATGTTACAGAGAATAAAGGGGCACAGAATACATGCATTGACCCAGTTTTATGCTGTGAAATATCTCTGCTTTATGATTGGCATCTTTCAAAACAAAAACAATGTTTTCTATAAATCCAGGTAGGTTAACTAATAAGCCAAAGTTTAAATTATCAATGATTCACCACTGTTTTTCATTTCTTAAACTTTTACAATATATAAAATATATTATGCTTTTATAATATAATGGAGAGTTTGGAAGTTTCCAATTAAAATGTTTGACATGTCTACTACATCTTAGTTAGAGAGCCCCATGAGATGAATCCAAGCTCCATTTCTTGGCCAAAGGAACACACTTCGCAATTGTTAGGCCAGTTCTTTCTTTGATCGGTTTGGCAGTGTGATTGGCTAGGTTTGCAGGTAGCAGAGGGAGCCCTCAGAAAACATTTGTTTTTATGGCGTTGGCTTCCACCTAAATATCAGCAGGAGGCAATACCGCTGGTTCAAGTCTGCTTTTCAGCTACATCAAAGGCACTGAGCTTAATGCTGCTGAGAAGGCAACGTTTGTAGCTTTGGGTTGCAGCCAGGGACAGGAAGGTAGAGCACTGTGGCTCCTGCTCTAGATTATAGCCATCAGGCAGCATCCCGAGATGGAGCCATCGACCATCACAACTCGGGAAGAGAAGGCAGGTGGAGAGAATCAGAGCTCCATTATCTCAGGATTGAGGGGTTTCCCGATGTTTAATCTCAAAGTGCTTGATGACCATGGAAACCAGACTTAAAAAGAAGCAGTAGCTAAGTTATTAAAAAAAAAACCTGCCATTTTTAATCTTTCACATAAAGAATGTTGGCTTTGTTTTTAAAGAATGGGGGAATGAAAAGTCCAAGAGGCTTTTGATTTTTTTTTTATTAATTTTCAAGTTCCAGAACCAGCTGGAGAACTCTCCAACACACACCTAGTCAAGGTTGCTGTATTCAGAGAGTTAATTTAATTTGTAAAACACAGGTAAAACACAAGCAAATGGTCCCAGAAAAAAAAATTTTAGATGTTATTTCTATTGCAGAAGTCACTGTGGGAATCTCCAGCTGGATCACTGCATTGTGTAACTTGAGAAACAAAAGAATAAAAATATCCTCTCCACTTCGAGTTTCAGAGCCACTCTGCCTCCTCATCCGGCCCTTATCTCTTGCAGAGGGAGACACTTACACACTTGTCCCTCCCCTAGAACTTCCTATTATAGTGTAGCAATCCTGTGTGCCTACAGCCTCGCTCTGCTAAGCAAGAATGCGGCCTCCACATTTTAGCATTCTTGGCACCTGCCCATGCAGCTGGCACACAGTAGGCATGCAAGCGTTTAAGTGACATAAAGTGTATTAAATGCATAAGCTGGTTGCTATGGTTTGGATGAGTGTTCCCCACCAAAGCCTCTTGTGTTAAAAGTCTGATCAGCAGCATAGGAGGTGGTGGAACCTGTACTGAGAGGAGATCAGGTGTCTTAGTTACTTCCTTAGTTTCTGGCACCTGACATCCTTAACTTAAGAAGAGGGAGTTTATCTTGGCTCCAAGGCAGGAGAACAAGGCAGAGGTGAGCTGCTCAGGGCGTGGCTAACCAGAAGCAGAGAGACAAAAGGGAGGAAGCTCCACTCTTCCAGGCCATGTCCCCAGTGACCTGCCTCCTTCTGATCAAACTCCACCTAACAGTAAACCAGCTATAGGCCCCCAGAAGCCAGTCACTTTCCATCTGCCCCACCCGCAGATGCATGAGATGTGGGGACCAGCTACATATGAATCATGACATAAGGTCTTTGCCGATGTGGACCACAGGGGAGTGTGGGATGCCACCATGAAGCGAGCAGGCTTTTCCACACATGCTCCTGACCATGTGCTGCCTCACCACAGCTGGAAGCATGAACTGGACCCTCTGAAACGGTAAGCCCAAATGTACCTTTCCTCTTTTTAGTTGATTTACATTTTGTTACAGTAATGAAAGGTTGATAAATACGCTAGTACACTCAAATGTCTTGGTGTTTAAGCAGACATACAAATGGCTTTGCAGTGAGTAAAGGTGCACTCCACATAGGTGATAGCCACTCGTAAGCCTCCTGGTCTCACCCATTTTGTCCTTTATCACGATCTGTGGTTTCCTTCCTGCTAGTTCCATATCTGAGCTGTAAAATCTCTGTCTTCATCCTAAGTCCTGCCCACTCTTGAAAACAGTAGTTCTCAAAGTCTGGCCCTGCAGCAAGGTGTAGTGGTGCACACCTGAATCCCAGCTACCTGGGAGGCTGGGCGTTGATCACAAGTTTGAGCCCAGTCTAGGCAGCTCAGTGACACCCTGTCTTAACAAAAAAAGGGCTGGGGATACAGCTAGTGGCAGAACACCCTAGGTTCAGTCTCTAATACTGAAGAAAAAAAGGAAAGGAAAGAAAAAGAAATCTGGTCCTTGAACCACCTGATTAGAAATCATCTAGTGTGCTTTTAAAATGCAGATTCCTCAGACCCATTCCAGGTTCTGCTGAGTCAAAGTCTCCGGAGCAAAGCCCAGAACTGTGCTTTCACAACAAGCTCCTCGATTTGTTTCCGATGCTCGGTATCAACCAGCCACGCTGCAAGAATGCCTACTGTCCACTCAAACCTGGAAGCGACACTTCACAACGCAGCAACCGGACGACGTCCCATCTGACTCTGGGTGGTGCAACCCATAAGCACCTAGCGAAGGACTGGCCCTGCATGCATGGTCACATGATGCAGGACGCAAGCTTGGCCTTCAGGAGAAATCGCAGAGGCTGGACTCAGAACTGCTGGCTCCTGCAACATCCAGTCATAGCTTCCCAGACAACTTACGATGATCGATGACTTCATGGTTTCTCTCTTGGCTCATTCTGAAAATAAGCTGAGACAACTTATGGAAATAGAATTTTATAGAATAACATTAGTCAGATGTGCAAAAGGGCAGTGGGGCAAGAAAATAAGAAGAGGTTCATATAGGCAAGTAAATATTCTACGATAAATAGGGGTTATTCCAAGGTCCTTGGTGTACAAAGAATATGGAAACATGATCATTTGCAAGATTTTCAATTATTGTAAGGTAATTGTTACAATTAAGTACCTTACAGGTATTGTAAAAGGTACTTAAGGAAAAAATCATGAATTGTTCCTGATACTGGCACTTTGCGCTAACACAACTTTGTATTCTGAATCACCCAACAGAGTGGACACACAGTCGTTCATCAGTACACAATAAACAGTGGGAGAACATAGTAGTGGGACAGGTTAATCACCCCTAATCTACAAATCCAGCATGCTCCAAATGTCTTTTGTGGGCATGAGAGGCTGGGAATCAAATGCCAGGGTCAAACCCTCAGCAAGAACGCTAGTACCAAGCTACACCCCTCACTCTAAAACTGAAATGTTTTGAACACCAACATGACACCACAAGTAGAAAATTGTCTACCATTAAAGTTTGTTACTTACATGAAGCTACTTAAAATACAGTATAAAATTACCTTTGGCCTCTTTGTAAAAGATAAATATGAACCATAAATAAATTTATTTAGACTTAGGGCTCATCCCTAAGAAATCTTATTATGTTTATGTAAATACTGCAAAAGAAAAAAAAACATGAGATCTAAATCATTTCTGATTTCAAGCATTTTGCGTAAGAAATACTTCAACAGTGCTACATTTTTTTTCCTCCTTTACTATCACAACTGATTTGGCTAAAGAATACAGAGATTTCTGATTTTGATTCCAGGATTAGAATGACATCTTAACCCAGCAGCATACTTAAACTGTAGAGATAAGCAGTGTGAGATGCAAGAAGACTATAAAACCATGGAAATGACAAGGCATGCAGAATTCCAGAATTCCAGCGCTGCAGAATGGGAATGTTTCTCAGCATGTGACGCTACTCAGACATTGGCAATGAATCTTGGTCACATTCAGTGCAGGAAAGCTTTCTACTGGTAAGTACCTCTGCCTAGCAGACACCAATGGTAGGGACTGAGTTCATTCCTAAGGTGTTTGTCTCCCCACAACTGGTACAGCCCCCAAATGTCCTCTTTATCTCCCCTTACATTGCCATAACACTTTAGTTTTTAAGTTTCTCTCCTTACCTACTCAAGCTCTGGAAGTTACATCAGTGTGAAAGTGCTTTCCAGAAGAACTTCATAGTACATAGTGCTGGCTAAACTTTTTCACTTATCTTTTTGATGGCTTCTTGCCTTTGGCTTAAGCAGGTAATGTGTTAAATAGTACACCAGGCAAGGAACATCTGATAACATACCTCTTGGGTATTTAAGGCATTCCATGCCTGGTGGTAAGCTCTGCACATGCAGCATCTCAGTACATCCTGGCAACCACTCTAAGAATCAAATGCAACTATTACTTCCACTTTATGGATGTACTGGTACACAGAGGAGAGGACAACTTGTCACAACCCAGAGTGGTAAAGGCTGTATTTTTGTTGTTGCTATTTAGTTTTTATTTCAGAACGGTAAACATAACTCTGGAGTTCAGCTAGAACCCAAAGAACTGCACCCAGAGCATGAAGATTAGGAGGTTGCAAGTGGGGTGGAGAAGGTTCCCTTTGCAGCTTTGGAAGGAGAGGTCTGGTGGTTAAAGAGAAAACACGAATGTATCAGACGTGTCCACAGCCACCAGTGATGCTCTTCTTGTAGGCCTCTGCCCTCCCTGGAACCCCAGTGCTCCATGATAATCATGTCCCTTTCACCTTCCGATCACTAAACACTTGCCACACAACCACCTGGTACTGGCAGTTCAGCATTTGCCATGGACAAATAGGCCTTATACACGCCTAGATGAAAGAGTCATCATAAATCCTGGAATAATTCTGTGACGGCAGGAACTCATAGAACCAAGTCCTCTCTCTGCAGGGCTCAGAACATGAAAGTCTTCTGCTGCCTTTGAAAGAATGTCTGAAACAACCCAAAGACCTTGCTCATGCCACGTGAAAGAACGTGGCGGGGTTGACCATGGCTGGTAGCAGGGGGATCCAGGAGATAGCAATGTCCCCAAAACCAAACACAGGCAGGCTGACTCAGTCACGTATGGGCTTAACTGTTCCAATGCCACCAGCTCAGATCACTGTCATTGAAGGGATCCCAACAGAACAACACCCTGTATCAGTAATAACACTGCAGTCATCATTGCTGTCTTCACCCACTTAGCAAATTAACAATCTGTGTTTATTCTCTAAAAGTCCTGAGGGTCAGAAGCCCACAGGCATATCACTGGGCAGAAATGAAACTACGGGCAGGGATGCCCTCTTTCTGGAGGCCTCAGGGGAGAACCCATCTGCTGGCTCACTCAGGTGGTTGGTGGAATGCAGCTCCTTTTGTTTTCTTGGCTGGCTGTGAGCTCAGGGTCATTCCCAGCTAGAGATCACTGGGTTCTTTGGACTGAACCCTCCTCCATCTTTAAAGATTCACATTTCTTGCCTCTTCTTCCATTGACTCAGACCCTTCTGGTTTCCCCTTCCATTTTTCAAGTCCTACGTGATTAAAAACCCAAGATGGTCTCCTAATCTCCCTGTTTTAAGATCATCCCTTTTGCCAGGTAAGGCAGCATCTGCAGACAGAGTATCAGGAACAAAGCCGTGGGGCCGGCCGGAAGCCTGCCTGGGCCACACACCAGTCTTGCATGTCTAAATGCCTATACGTTGTCTCTCACAGGTCAGCTCTCTGAGCACTGAGATAATGAAGTTTTGTGAACTGTACTCTGCAGTTAATCCAGCGGGGGCTCATTTGGGAGGTAGCAAGGAGAATCGCATGTCACATGTTTCCATTGGCGCTGGCTTGTTCCAGCCCCTGGAGACGACCTCTACCTTTCACGCTACCTGGGACAGGTTAGGCTGTCCACAGGATGGAGACTCTCTCCAGCTAGAAAATAAGACTGAATTTTCATCTGGCCCCCTTGGTTGACAGAGCAGCCTGTACCCAAGGCCCAGATCACGGATGAAATCTCCTCGTGGACCAATTAGTGTCTCAGACAGGAGGATTTTCGGCACCTTGGCCACAGATGACACTGCTAATTCTAAGCAACCAGCTCCCAGATAGGGTTTTAATTGCAAGAAGAGAGGGAAAGGTTTCCAGGAAGACAAGTCTATTTATATCAGAACTTTTCAGATTTTAGTTATTAGAACTAGTACTTCTTCCACAAGTTATAATGTCTTGGGTGCTATTCACAAACTCATCACCTAATTTCCCCCTCTCGGTTAAACATTCTAAATTTAGTTGCAGGAAAAGAAAACTGCAAAGCATCTTAAAATTTAAAAAAAAAAAGACTCTCAAGTGCTACAAATACAGCTGGGCATAGTGGTGCACGCCTGTAATCCCAGCACTCAGGAGGCTGGGGCAGGAGGTGCACCTCGGGCTCAAGACCAGCCTGGGCTACAATATGAATTCAAAGCCAGCCTGAGCTACGTAGCAAGACCCTATCTCAAAAAAAAAAAAGGACTATCCCAAATGCTGCAAATACAGATTAAATGGAGACGGGGGTACCTAGATGTTTGTAAAACTCTTCTAGCCCGTCTCCCCAGTTCCTGGTCTCTCCCCACACTGCTGCCAGAAGACGTCTTCCCAAGGCACACATCAACCATTCCATTCTTGGAAAGTTGTAAGTAGCTCCTCACCACCTACAGAGAAAGTCTAGTGTCAGGCTCACGTCTGTGCCTCTCTCTCACTGGCCCCAAGCTGCCTTCCCAGCCTCTCTTCCACCTGTGTCCCACGGCACCACCAACAGCAGCTCACCCTGGGAACCAGACCACTGAGACCTCAGGCCACTCCCAGAGCACCACTTGCCTGTTCCTAGGGCAGGCAGACCTCTCCTGTCTTCTTGCACCAAAGCAAACCAACTTTTCTTCCCATACTCATGCCGAGTGTCACATCGTCCCATAAACGGCCTCCTGGGTGTGCCCGTCATACTCTGGTTTACCTGTGAGACCCAGCATACTGTGTTTGGGATCAGGGTCACATCCCATGCACCTGCCTCCTCCTCTCAAGCCAGGGACAGCAACTCCTTGGACCCTGCATCCCTGTCTTGCTCCTGCCTAACTGCAGCCAGAACCGACTCTGCTGGCTTGAAAGTGCTCAGGAAAATCTGGACAACCAAATTCAGTTCATCGTGTACAGTAGTAAAGACAAACCCTGAATTTAAGAAAAGCTTTTTTCTTTTTCAGTGCGCATTAACTAATTCCACCTAAATCCACCTCCAATTCCACCTAAAATCACTGTATCCTCTGGAATATAAAGATGGGGTAACAGGATCTCTGTCCTGTTTTCCTCCTATGCTATTGGAAAATCCTTTTATGAAGCTGTTGCTTAACTTAGGATGGGGTTGTATCCTGATAAACCCATCATAAGTGGAGGAAACTCTAAGACAAAAAGGCATTGATGATGCCCGATTTCCTGAATGAGTGACTGAGCTTAGCAACACAGCGCACTGTGGTGTAAAGGGTCGTGGTCCCCTATGTGACCAGGAATCGACCAGGAGCTGCGGGTCGCTGCTGCCACCCAGCACCACCAGAGGATAAACCTGAGCCCAGGAAAGATCCTCATTCAAAACTCCGGGTATGGTTTCTATTTAGTGTGCATTGCTTTGGCACCATCCTAAAGGCCAAAAATCACAAAGTCAAACCATCCTGAGTGAGGAACCACGCATTCTACACACAGTAATTAACACCTTAACAGGGTCCATTTCTGGCAATGGCCAATAAGATCCCCTTGGGCTGACTCTCCCAGAGATTAACATCTGTAAATTGTGGTAAAAACAAATTTTATGTTTGTTTGTTTGTTTGTTTGTTTAAAAACAAATTTTTAAAAAGCACACTCAGCTACCTGAAGGCTCTGGAGACTGACTGAAAGCGGGAAGATTCTGAGTGGTGCTACTAGGAAACAGGAAAGAATGTGGGATGGGGCCCCCAACTCCACCATTTCTGGATTCCAGTCTGTACCACATGGCCCAACTGGACCAGCAGGAGACACACAGTCTTTCTGCCTGGAAAAACCACCAGATTTTCCTGAGTATAGGTGGTTGAAGGGCATCCCAGACATAGACAGGCAAAGTCCTACATTCTGAGTGCCCTTCAACCACCTGTACCCAGAGCAGACAGCAAGAAGTATTGGAGAACATTCTGGAACTTTCTGGATGTTAGTACTGTTCTATGCTTTGAAAAAGCTTGAGTGACACAAGCGCTTCCATCTGTCAAAACATCAAATGACACGCAAAGGTACATTTCAGTCTGTAGAAATTTACCTCAAAAATGCAAACACTGAATTTAATGACATATAAGAGAAGGTAGTGTGCTAAAGTTTGTAACTTTACTTTGAAATGCATCTAAAAACAAACAAAAATGCGGATTACACAAATGAGCAAAGAACAGATCTGTGAATATATATATATATATATATATATATATATATATATATATTGTTAGTGGTAGAATGTAAGTGCCAGGTCCATAGATTTTGGCTGTAAATTTTTTCTGTTTTTCTGTAGACTTGAAATTTTCCACCATAAAATATTGGGAAATGTTAAAAGATGCTTTACAACTTGGAATTTGCTCCCTCAAAAAGGCATAGAAGTAAATCACAATATTTACAGGAGTCAATGTGAAAGGCAGCCAGGAATTCATTGTGGAATTGTAAACAAAAAGCACTTAGGTAAGACTTTGGTAAAACATGTTTGCTGCCCAGTAGGAAAAAGTGTGTACCAGAGTTGACCTCAGAGAATCATGGAAAGAAGTTCTTCATCTCCGTGAAATGTTCTAGTGACATATTTCATTTTTGCAGTGTCAACAGGGCTATCCCGGTAGTCTCTGTGGTCAGTGATGTTAGGTGGCACCTCAGGAGAAGTTTCGATTCTGAGTTCAGCATCCCACATGCCAGCAGACCCCACACGCCAGAAAGGCCAGGAAAACCCAACGCTAGCCAGAGACAAGAGCGCTCGTATGTGCTAGGTGACCAAGCATTTAACTTGGCTTCAAGGGGTCCAAGCTGTAGCTCAGTGACAGAGAACCTGCTAAGAGGTGTGGGGCCCTCGGTTCGACACTCAGGACCCTCCAAAAAGTAAGTCAGTAAAGCCAGAAAGAAAAAAAGGAAAACCTGGCCTGAAAGAAAACCTTCTATGTAAACATATCAAAGTGATGCTCAACCTATTTGTTCCAGAAAGAGCATCTCATGTTAGCCAACAATGAGAGGAGAAGAGAAACGCTGCGGTTAGATTGAATCCTACAGATGCAAGATAAATCCTTCCAACAAGAGTCAGCCAACTGGAAAAGGAGGCCACAGGGATTTCAGTAGCCAAGATCCGTAAGCACTAAACGGTAAACATCATACTCTTATCACTCCACCAAAATAAAAGACACATCAACTGTGAAGTACTTACTTGGGGAGGAATGGCAAAGGGAATATATATTACATAATAAAACTTCCTCTATGCAGCCATCTATTTTAAAAGTCTAAAATATGCTATATAGGCTGGAGGTATAGATCAGCGGTACAAACTCAGCATGCGTGCGGCCCTGGATTCAATCCCCAGCATTACAAAAATAAAATAAAATAAAACAGACAAGATTATCACTTGAGAGGACTTAACCATTATGAGTCTAAAATTGTTTCCATATTTCCCTTCCATTTTATTTCCATATGCCACTGCCATCAAACAAAATGGGAAAGACATCTGGATTTGCTACTTCGGTGACCTGTGTCAACTCTGTCCCTTTTTCCCTTTTTTTTTCCTCCATCCTATCTCTAACACTGATCCTGGAAGTGAATGTGTTTGTGTCTTAATAGCCTGGTGGGGAGCGAAAGTTTAAATGGGAGAAGGAGAAAAAAAAGAAAGTTCTTCATTCCAGGACCCACCTGTCTCATTAGACGTCAGTTAAGTACTGCAATGTCATTGCATTTTAAACAACTTTTTAACAGTCCACCAAAAGAGCAACAACCACAGCTTGTGTGTGCTTATTCTGACTTGACATTTTTTCCAACCTATTTGGACGGCCTTGCACTCGCTTAAGCAGTCTCTCTGGATCAGCTTCTTGGAGTTTAATTCTGCCTGATTCATTTCACCAATGGTCTGGAAATGCAGTAAGGCAATAATAATACACATCTGTTTCGGGCAACCAACCAAGGGCCACCCCCTCTCCCCCAGCAGGGCTATCTCAACCCTGCCCATGGCTTTGATCTGTTTTCAGTTTTTAAATGCTCCCTGCTGCCTGGTGGGGAGCTGAGTGACGATGCTTCAGTAGACATTATGTCACCCCCTCGGCCCTTACGTAAACAGAATGCCTAACACCTCTACAATGTAAACCAAGCCAGCGAGCCTGGAGTAGAAGCTGACAAGATAAGTATTTTGCATCAGCACCTGCAGGAGTAGTCGTGCCTGTTTGCAGGCACGCTCTCTGCTTGGCACAAGCAAGAAATTTAAATCTGTGCTCAGCAACAACTTCTTTCTGACTCCTGTGAATACTCATTAAAGTCATCATGACATCAGGTAGGAGGAACATAATACTTCTTCCTGAGAACTTTTTCTTCCAACCATCTAGAAAGTCACAGAACAGGAACCCAGAAAGAAGGCCACCTCTCTTGCCACCTGCAGCCGCATTCAGCACATTGGTCCTGCCTCCACACAAGATTGGCAGTTTACAACCTTCTCATCCAAAACTTTGATGCTGTTAGTGATGGTGGAAAACAAAGGATGTCATACACCAGTTTAGTCTGAGAGAGACTGACCTTCATTCATCCAATGAGTATTTATTGGGGAGCAAAGATGGTACCATGCTAGGTATCTCGGGGAGGGGAAGAGACGCCAAAGATCAACACAACATCAGGCGATAGGAATCAGAGAAGCTACTGTTGAAGACCTGGGCTAGTTTGTGCAGCTGGTGGGTGGCAGGGCCAGCAGTAGAATACAAGGTCCCCGGCCATCAGAGGTTAGGACATCCTGTGCGGATCTTGGCACTAGGGAAAACCTCCTGTCCTTGGGTGCCTGTGTTCTGCCAACGAGTTTCAGCATGCAGATCAGCAAGTGCCAGAAAGGCTTCCTGGAGGAGACGGCACTTGAAGAGCATAGAAATGGCAGCTCCACGAGGTAAAAGGATGAAACCATGGGCAGAGTTCAGTTAGCCAGACAGCCTATGCGAGAAGGAAGCGGGAGGGGGCGGGAGGCAGAGGCATGCTGGCTTCCTTCCGCACATCATAAGGATCCAAAGAAGGTGAAGGAGGGGGTAACAGATCACATCTGTGTGACAGAAAGCCCGAGCTGGCAGGGACGCAGCGGCAGTGCATTAGCAACAGGGAGGCCAAGGCCAAAGTCAAGGCCAAGGATCATAAAGACCTCATATGCGGGACTCCTAAGCAATGGAGAAAGCAGGGAGATGGAGACAGGAGACTTTAAGAGCAGGAACGGTAAGTGTGGCAATCAACTGGATGCGGGAAAGAGGGTGGAGATTAAATCTAAACCTGAGGAACTAGCTCTGTGGGCCTCAAGACTTTCGTAGTCACCCCTCTCGTCACCAAGAGAACATGTTAAAATACAGATTCCCAGCGAGGTGTGGTGGTACCTGTCTGTCATCCCAGCACTCTGGGAGGCTGAGGCAGGAGGACTTTAAGTTTAAGCCCAGTTTGGGCAACTTAGTGACTTGGCATGAGCTTGTCTTAAAATTAAAAAAAAGAATAAAGAAGGGCTGGAGAGATATCAAAGTGCAGAGGCCCTGGGCTCAATCCCCACTACTGACCAGAAAAAAAAAAATGCAGATTCCTGTACCACAACTCCCCCATTCAAAGGCCGATCCTTCTTAACTCATCTGTTTCTGGACGGTATAAGATATATACAGAAATGGAGAAGCTGAGACAGGCTGGTGGTAATTTGATCACATATTGCATTTATGTGAATAGAATCTAACAATTAAAAGTTCATACTTGGTTTTATGTTTTGGAGTTTTTCCATATCACTTTTAACTGATCCTTTTTTTTTTCCCATGAATTCTTCAAAAGGATGGACTTGAGAAAGTTAAAAAATTTTTCAAAGTGAAGTAGTTCATGCACCAAGACAGTCTGAGAATCAATCACTGCACTGTAGGATTCTGGCTCATGACTACACTTGGGCTGTGATCATAAGAAACGGGTCAGGAAAAGAGAAGGAAAACAAACGCACAAGGAGGTCCTCCCAGCCAGACTTTTCTGCAGGTGACACGCAGCCCCCCGAACACTCTGGCTGCGGGTTCCCATCACCAACAGCCTGCTGTCCCACAAGGCCACCAGCCACCACGCTGAGTCACTGAAGAGCCCTGTGCCCTGCCCTGCGACCACATGTCTCCCACTCCCACTCCCGCACCTCCGCATGATCGGGCCCTCTGCTCAAGTCCCGTGTCCTTCCAGCGTGTGCAGCTCCCGCCACCTCCCCAGCCTTTGTGAATCTTCTCCTGCATGTCAGAAAAGGCCCACAGATTTGGCAGGCTGGGAAGCAGCGGGGACCAGAATGTCAGCATCATTGTGGAGAAGAGGGCAGGGGGTGCAGGACAGTCCTTAGTTACCTTCAGCAGCACCATTTCAACAGTGTGATGGACAAAGGAAAATAGGTGGAAAATATGTGGCCAGCAGGTGGAAGAGAGTGGTCAAATAATTTCAAAAACAATTGTGGGGTTGGGTGCTATTTGTAACATTTGGTTAACACTACCTTAAATTTTTATTTTAGGCCCACTCCAAATTCTCCTGTTTTACTATCTCCTATACTCACAGCTATAAAACTCTAACTTAATATACTTTATTTACAGCTATAAAAATCTGAGTTTTTGCCACACTGAGATAATATAATACTAAATGTCATCAGCCATTCTTTAAGGTAAAAGGTCATAAAGAAATACAATATTTACACTGTCTTACACACACAAAAAAAGCAATATCTAAGCTACAAACACTTGGAGAAGGGTGACCATCAGGGGAACTGGGGGTAGCTCGGAGTCTACTTTCTCAAAGTTCTTGGACTTGTGCCCTGTCCAGAGGCCCGACATTTAAAACAGAAACCCTTAGTAGTATCTTTGTGCTGTTTTCCAGCAGAATCTCAGCTTTACAAGTTCAGGTTTTACAAACAAGATGCCAGCAGGGTCACTAGCCAGCCCAAGTACTTTAGATGTTTGACATCAAATGTTTAAAAGGGAGTCAGCCTTTTTGCATTACTATTTTCAACACTAAACACAGAAAGTGAAATACAGGGTTAAGACTCACACAACTGCAAAGAGCAGGCCTGACCCCAAGAAAGCTCGACCTTATGGTTCTCTTCTCCAAGAAAACCATTCACGAACATCTCCTGCAGGTTCCACGTTAAGGACAGGCGGGCCCGTAAGACAAGCGAATAAGATGCTCGGTGTCCAGCTCTGCCACGGTTTGTATCAGAAATGTCCCCTGGGGGGCCATGTGTTACGGCTTGGTCCTCAGCTTGGCACTGTGAGCCTTTATGACATGGGCCTTCATTGGTCACTGACCCTGAACATGTGAGCCCCACCCCTTCCTCTTCCTCTCTTCTGCTTTCTGCGTGCAGGCCTTGAGCCTTTCTGCTTTCTCCAGCACCTTCCGTGCTGCCTCACCTCAGGCCCGCAAGCAATGGGGATAATTAATCAATCGATCATGGAGTAGAGCCTCCAAAACCCTGAGTCAACACTAATTTTTTTTCTCTTTATAAATTGATTTTCTTAGGTTTTTGTTATGGTACCAGAAGGTGACTGATACAGGGTCCAACCAGGGAAAGCGAAACCCTGCAAGCATTTCCAACAGCAGGGGTTGAAGGTGGAGAATGAGGGCACAGTGGTGGGGACTCAGCAGCCAAGCTGGTCACGGGGCAGCAGGCAGCCGTGACCCCCAGGAAGGAGGGAAGAGAGCTTGGTGTCAACAGACAAAGGGCAGTGACCACTGGAAATGCAGCCTCCTGGGCCCCTGCCCGGCTCTACAAAGACAAGGAGGAGTCAAAAGAGGCCATGGGTACAGAGAGGCCCGGGTCTGACATAAAGGGATTTTGGCAGAAAGGCTTAAAGAGTAGGCCTAAGTCCCAAGACAACTATTACAAGTTAGCAGGCTTCTTTACTGCTAGACTACTCACAGCTTCAGTATGCTGATAGACAGATAAATCTCAAAGACAGGGATAATACAGTATTGAGTTGTCCTATGATTTTTTTAGAACATTCTGGAAAGTTAGTGTTCCATGAAACACTTTGGAGAAAAAACTGATCTAGCCCAATACTCGTATTTTACAGACAAGGAAAAGAGACCAGGATCTGGGTCCAATGTCTTGAACAAGATATGACAAAAAAAAGATTCTAACTTAAGTCTCTGAATCTTAACAGTCCTTTTTGGTACTGTATACTTAAAAGGCAACAGCATTTTCTAGCACCAACAAGCAAATCAACAACTTAACCATAATAAGGGCAATGGCTAATTTCTGTGGTATAAAACTCCACAAAATGTGTGAAATCTGTGCTGCTGGATTAAGCCGAAGGCACCAGAACTATGGAAAAAGAACTTATATTAAAAGGAAAGAAATGCAATGAGAGAGAGAGAGAGAAACTGTAACACCCACTGGGTACCACCCTTGCTGCCATGTTGGATTCTATTTCCATAACAATGACACAGGTGCATTTGTGACAGGAGGGTCAAACAACTTCAATAAGTCACAGTCATGCTAAGTGACACATTATGGAGGGAACAAAGTCACTCTAGGGACTTTCTAGGATCTGCTAATATTGCCCAAACTGTTCCTTATTTTTAAAATGTCTTTTTTGTGCTGGTAGAGGGTGGACTAGGAAATAAGAGGTGAAAATCTAACTAGAATTCAGTGAAATATGATCTACTATGATGGGTAATACACTCAAAGAAAAATGGGGAAAATTCATGAAATGTCTCATGTATAAGACTCATAAGGAAATACAATTTACCAACATAACACAAATGAATTTCTAGCTATGGGTTCCACAGCACTTTTTAGAGTTATCCTGTTTCTTGCTTATATTACTGAACTTTCTTATTTATTTGCCAGTAATCCATGTAGCCCTTTTTCATAGAAAACAGCTCAAAGGTAAACGAAGCCTACTCTATATATTAATACAAAGACCTCCGGATTTATGGAGTTTTAATTAATTTAAATAGCTTCTAAATAGCTTCTCCTGTGGAGGTCTTTGAAAAGTTCCCCTGGTTCTACCTACAGATCTAGCAAGATCTGTGCACGTGTGTGTGTGTGTGCGCGCGCTTGTGTGTGTATTGTGGAGTTTCTCACTCCTAAAGTCACACTAAGTTTTAATATACAGTACACACTTTTAGAAAGGAGTAAAAAGATTTAAGTCTTCCTCTAAACTCCTCCCCCCAAAATTTCAATAATTTCTAAGTGCAGAATTCCAATAATTCTTGTTCATTCTTCAGGCTTCTTGATTTCAGTCCCTCAAATCCTGCAGAGCATGGATCAAACAGAGCACAGGCCAGGGAGAAATTTAATCACTCCTGTCTCTGCCTGAGTGATTGTCTAGGTACTATGGTGACAGACACCTCAGTGAAAGTATGTGCAGGAAAAAAGATGTTTAACTCCTAGACTAAAAAAGAAAGAGCAATTTCTGACGGATCTGTTGTCAGCATTTAGAAGCACCATAAAATAAGGCTCTGAGCTGTCACAGACCATCAAAATTATTTTTTTAGAGACAAAGTATCAGTCAACGAAGGTGATTTTGTGAATTTTTTTCTTCCCTAACTCTGAATAGTTTGAATTTTTATATTTTCATGAATTTTTTTCTCCTCCATGAAATGGACAACTTGTCCACAGAGGATTTTTAGGGCAGTGAAACTACTCCATGTGACACTACAGTAGTGGACACCTGTCATTATCCATCCATCCAAAACCCACAGCACCAGGATATCAAGAGCAAAGTGTGGTGCAGATGTGGCAGTGATAAAAGTCAGTGGAGAGTCAAATGCACCATTCTCAGGGGGACACCGATCAGGGGGTGCTGTGTATGTGTGGGGCCAGGGGGTAAAGGAAATCTCTGTACCTCCTTTTCAATTTTGCTATGAACTTAAAACTACTGTATAAAAACATCAATTCTATTTTTTTAAAAGGCATAGGTTCTCTCTGGTTAACTCACTCAGGCACGGGAGTGTACAAATAAAATCTGGGGGAAAAATAAAGTCAAGGAAGGACTTTTAATCCCTCACCTTCTAGTTTACAAACACAGCTCTTGGACTATTTAAACGTAATTCATTAATTTAAAAGAAGGGAGGGACAAACAAGTGGTGAATAATCAAAGCCAAGCATGAAATGCCTCCCGGCCTCTTCAGCACAGAAGATCGCTCTCACCAGGGCAGCGAGCTCATGCTCTGCTGAGACACAAATCAGAGGGTTTTCCTCCCCCTCCTCCCCCTCCTCCCCCTCCTCTCCCTCCTCCTCCC
>PVJX010003962.1:0-100730 GCA_004027295.1 Dolichotis patagonum
ATGTCTACTTTACATGCTTTAACTTTGTAATTTGAACAACTATTTCCAAGAAGTCAGTATGTAATTAGTCAAGTAATAATTTCTTAGGTTTTATTGTTGTACTTTTCCTTTTTTCCTTGAAATACTGTATGGTTGCTACCCTTTATTCTGTTTTATTTTGTTTTGTTTTTTCCTCTTTAAATAAAATTATAAAAAAAAACATATGCACAGAATAATACTGGAGTACTTATCTTCATAAAAAAATTGCTGAAATTAAAAGAGCAAATAAACACTAACACAATCATAGTAAGGAATTTTAATGCCCCACTTTTGCAAAGAGAGACATCAACTAAACAAAAAGCCAATAAAGATATTTCAAAGTTGAACCATACCCTTGAATATACAAACTTAATGGACATATAGAGAATATTCCACCCCTCTACAACAGAATACACATGGAACTTTTTGCAAAATAGATCACATACTAATCCACTTACTGCTTAAGTAAATATAATTTGATTTGTTCTATGATTTTGGAAAAGGTGGCCAAGAGTTTGCAAACAAAAACAAAATACTGCCAAACACTTCAGTTTGTAAACCAAATTGTTTGCAAACACAGGCCTTCGCGAACCAGCATGCCACTGTGTCCTCAAGGTCTTCACACTGGTCATTTCTGCAAGTATAAATTTTTATACAATTTTTCATTTTAGGTATTTCTGTCTGACATCTTTTCAAGGGTTCCATATCTTTGTTGAATCCACCATCTAGATTTTGAATTATTTTTGTTAGCTCATCCAGTTTTTTACCTGTTTCCCAAAAATTAACTGTGAACCTGTTGAATGAAATAGCTGTGAATTTTTGGTTTATTTCCTCTTTGAACCCATCTATTTTCTTCATCCCTTCTATGAACTTGTGATAGATTTTTGCTACCTGGTATTTGTTTTCTTCTGCTTTTGTGACCCCTTGGGAAATTTTGGGGTTGGGGTGGAGATCTTCTGTATCCTTGCTTCCTTATTTCTTATGTGTAACTATGTTGTGTGTGTGTGCATATATATCTTCGAAAAATATGTATATTACTTCTTTTCCCCTTCTTTTTTTTGGTGGGAGGTTACTGCATGTTGGGGACTAGAGAAGTGAGGAGAGTTTGTAGGTTACATGGAGATTTTTGGTAACATGTTGGTTGCCTCCCTGTGAATAATTTTCAGCTTTGTACGTTGTTACGGCTGGTGTCTAGATATCTTCCCAAAGCCTTGTGCAGTCATAGGTGGGGCTTTTCAGAGGTGGCTGGATCTAGAGTATGTGACACTGGAATTGATTGATGGTGCAATGCTAGAATCAAGGGCACTAGGATTAAGGTTCCTCGAGTGAGGTTACCCACCCTAAGTAACCTGGATAAGATATAAAGGACAGAAAGAGCTGTGTTCACCTCTTGCTTGCTTTGGCTGTCTTCTGCCTGCCACGGAGTGCTTCTCCTCTGCAATGCCCCTCTGCTAAGTGCCTCTCTGCCATGGAGCCAGCCAACTATGGACCGACACCTCTATGAAGTGCAAGACAAATAAACTTTTCCTCTTTTAACTTTGGATGTCTAGTATCTTGTCTCAGCAGTGATAAAAGTAACTAAGACATTTGTCCAGTGGTAGTATTTACTCCTTCTGCTATTTCCTTTAGTGACTCTGTCCCTATGTTTTGCTGAAAGGATTACTTCTAGTTGTAAGAGCATCTACCCATTAGGTCTCACAGTACTTCTCTGTGAGTACTGGCAGTTATACTTCCCCTTTTGCCTGTTCTCTCTGCACACTATGACAGTTTTATTACTTGCGGTTGTGCAGTGAGGTAGGTGGGGGAGGAGGAGGAGAATGGGAGGTGGTTGGATGAGGAATGTTGGACCCCAAGGGGGAGGTTTGAAGGAGGAAGAATGGTACCTGAGAAAAAAAGAGTGGTGTGGGGTCTGATTTTAGTGGAGTACTTCTAGTTGAGTTGAGGGTTTTCAGAGGATATTTTCAGAGGGCAAGGGCGAGATATGGAAAAAATGGGATTTAGTTTGTGATCAAGGAAAGCTGTGTGGTTGTGGGAACTTGCTGACAGGAAGGACAGTACGCTAGGTAAGATATGGAAGAGCCCAAGGCATAGGATGGGGAGGATCAAGGAAAAATACTTGAGAAGATAGACTTGACAGTGAGTGAGGGAGTAAAGTATGGATGTTTTAGTTACTTCCCTCATTTTCTTAAAACACCTGACATCCAAAGTTGAGGGAGGAAAGGTTGATGTAGCTTAGACTTTGTTGAGATTCAGTCCATAAGTGGCTGGCTCCAGGGCAGATTGGCTTATGGAAGCGAGACAGCAATTCTTGGCCACGGAAGAAACCAAAAGCTATGAGAGAGAGAGAAAGAGAGACAGAGACAGAGAGACAAAGATAGAGAGATAGAGACAGACACACAGAGACAGACAGAGAGAGAGAGACAAAGAGACTTTATGTCTCTTATAGTGTATGCCGGCTGCCTGCCGTAGGGTACATGTAGCACTCACACCCTTAATCCCTGCAGTGGACCATAAATCGGTGGCACACTCTAGATTCAGTTACCAAGCCCCATTTAAAAGTACATGAAGCTTTGAGGAACATCTAGACACAAACCATAACAGTGGGGAATTTGAAAACTTGGGTGGAGGAGTTTACATCTTTGGAAAAAAAATTAAGAAATATGTTAATGATATTATCTTAGGAGTTTGAGGTAAAGAAACTATTTGATACAGAACTGAGACAGACACCTATTACATCAGAGCCAGTGGAAGACCAACGACACAAAAGTGACAACCTAATAAACACAGGAAACCATAAAAGAACATGACATAACCTCACATTACTAAATGCATAAAAATAGAAAAACTTAAACCTATAAATTTTTTGATGGTAGCAAGGATGAAATATTTCAGTGAGATAATGCATATGTGGGTCCCCAGTTGCCTCTTTGCCAGAGAGTCTGAGTAACTTACAGCCCCGTAACTCCTTGAACCCTCCACTGCGGTGCAGAGGCTACCTCAGACTCAGGACTCTGCCAGGTGTGGGTGCTTTTACAGAGTCTGATTCTAGTTCTTGGGTTAGGAACTCTTGCTGTGCCTCTCCCTGGGCATGATGGTGAATTCGGCAGACAGGTTCACTTTCTCAAAGTTGTCCACTGAGCCAGGAGTGTTCTGTGCAATCAAATCAGCAGCAGTAGCAACAAGCTAATCCACTACAGGGGTATCTATTAGGGCTGGTTGAAGAATGACATACTATAAGACCTTGTGTTGGGTCTCCCACTAGCCTAGAGAAAGCCTCAGTTACAATGCAAATGGAACAACCCGTCTTGACCCACACACAGCGCATGTGCAGTAAATGTGATGGCTGGAGGGGTCCGGAGTAGACAGTGCGGCCCCTGGAGCTGGCTCAGCGGCACCCAGCGCTGGTGGAACTTCCCAGCCTGTGCCCCGGACCCACTGTGGCCCCTGCCCTCGGCGGGACTCTTTACCGTCTGCTACCCGACTGGTGCAGTCTCCTTGGGAGGGTCCTTCCCTCATCCACCCCGGGAGCTGCTGCGGAGGGCTGCTCTGGACTCCAGCTCAGCCCTCAGCCCTTGCCTGAGGGGAGAGGCTCGTGTTCCAAGGCTGTAACTGCAGGCGCTGCGCTGAGGCCCACCTGGCTGCAGAAGGCCGCTGTGCAAGCAGAGGCCGAGTTTTCCACCTGGTTTCAGCCTCATGGTTCAGCGTGGTTCCTTCCATGCAGGTGTCGAGTTCTCTGAACAAAAAGTTGTGAGTTCCGCTTTGCTTGCATCCTCTGCCGACAGTGCGGTGCGGCATGATCCCTGCGCTCTGTGTCACATCCTATTTTTACTGTTCTGTCAACTCCCCGCTGGTGCTCGGGTGCCCTCCATCCACTCAATTCCTCTCCCACCTGTCCTCTCCCATATTGTCCCGGAAAAGCTGAGTGGCTGGCATCACTGCTCTGCCATTTTGGAAGTTTCTCTATTGTTTGCTTTGGTTTGGTTTCTTGGTAACTTTTTTCTTCAATTTGATTGTAAAAAACACTGGTTTCTCTTATGCAACCTTAGTTTCAATCCCCCACACCTGTGAGGCGTGCCTGAGACTGTGTGTGCGTGTGTCACATCTCCATCTCTTCCCCTGGTACTCCGTGCATTTCTTGCCGGTTTTCCTCATTCCTTGCCAGGCCTGATGAAGGCCTGTGTGGGGAGTGTGGCTGGGGTCAGCCATGGTTATGATAAGCTTGGTGTGTGCAGTGCTGTTTGAGGAATCGTCTCTCCTCCACTCCCTTCCCTTTCCCCTGCCCTTCTTTATCTTATTCTCCTCTTCCTCTTCTTGCTTTTTTGTGGTACTGGGGATTGACCTTAGGATCTTTGCACTGAGCTACCTCACCGGTCTTCTAAAATTTTGAGACAGAGTTTTGTTAATTTGCTCAGGTGGGACTCAAACTTTTGATCTTACTGCCTCAGCCTCCCAGAGTGCTGTGATGACAGGTATGTCCCACCACATGCAGGCCTAGCTTTTCTTGATGTTCCACCCCGGTGTCATGCTTACCCAGCACAGCCTCACCATCAACAGTTTCCAATGTGATGCCCACATTCTTGTTTTTGAGAAATTATCTTCTGTATCCCCACAAATTTGAAGTCCAATTGCTCTGGGAACTGAGAGGCACTTACAAACCAACTGAATAATGACTGTCTGAGACTAGCAAATGGCAGAGGGCCCCGAGGTGTACAGGGAGTGGTCTGCATCCTTTATTGCCTGCTGTCCGTCCTCTACTCTTCTTTTATAGACAGACAGGTAGAGAAGGGGGACACAGCATTCTGAGGTCGTGGCTTAATACTTGAGTTATCTGGAGGGCTTTGAGTAGTGTGTTTTGTTTTGTCATCCTCCCGCCTGGACAGCTGTACTTAATCATTATGAACAGAAGCTATTTCGGGGCTTATAAAAGGCAGTGTATTCTCATTCTCTTAACATCCTGTTGTTAAGACCATATTCTTGTACAAAATTTTAAAATTGTCCTTTGTTAAGCTGCGTGTGGTGGTGCAGGCCTGTAATCCCAGCAGACTGCTAGGCTGAGGCAGGAGTGTTGCAAATTTGAGGTTATCCTGGGCCATTTATGTGTGAGACTCTGTCTCAAAATAAAGTGTTGGGATATAAAATCAGTGCAAGGCTCAATCCCCAGTGCTGGGGGAAAAAAATACACAAAGGAAAGTCCTTCATTTCCCTTGGGTAGCCTCTGCCTGTTTTCACTATATTCTCATTTCCAGCCTGAATAATTTTAACCCTCCAAGGATTTTTCTCATATATCCTATTGTTTCTTATAGCTTTGGTAAATTGTTCAAATAGTTACATTCACTCACTATGTAACAGAATTATTTTTTCCTATTTGGCTTTTTCTCTGAAGATATCTAAACAACATTATTTGCTACTACTAGCTTTTCTAAAGTGTAACTCCTAAAATAATGTGGGAATGGAAGGGATCTTTGGGGTATGTGATTTAGAACCCTCCTGCAATTATTGCATATCCTAATAATCAGGCTTGACACATAAAATAAGGATAATAATTCGACCGAGGGAAATAGAGCTACATGCAAATGGAGAGCGCGGCCTCCTGCTTTGTGCTCCATTGTCCTACAGACTGCTTTAATGATTATTTCTGATCGTGTCCTATTTTTTCATAAATTATATAAACCTGCTTTTAGCAGTGTTGTGCTTATTTGCTGCAAATAGGCTTATTTGTGTTTTTCTTGATTTTTTTTTTTAAAGTTTAGTTAACCACAATCATTTAGACATATGAAGTTTTGTATTTTGGTAGAATTTAAAAGCTATTTCTGATTCATCATTCAAGTTGCTTTTAAAAATGAGATGCCCATAAAAATAAGATACTAATGAAAGAAACCAAAGATCTAAATAAGTGGAGAGAGACATACTGTATTCATGGATTAAAGAGTCACATAGGAGAGATATCACTGCTCTCAGATTGATAGAAGTTTAACATGATTCCTTTAAAAATTCGAGCTATAGACTATTCTAAAGTTTGTATGGAAAGGCAAAGTGACTGGAGTAGAAAACAAATGTGAAACAAAAGAATAATGTGGGAGAAATCTCTCTACCTTGATTTTAAGATTTATCATATAGTTACAGTCATAAAGATTGTGATGTTGGAAGCTGGATAATAAATGAAGGAAATAATAGAGAACCCAGATAATAATGGCCACATATAAGGACAGCCACTTGTTACTTGAAAAGGTACAAAAGTATTATAATTAAGCAAGAATGGTCTTCTCAACAGGTTACTGTCCATTAGCTATCTATGGATGATGAGAAGGACTACGAGTTAGAGGCCAGCATTTATGATTTAATGAGAACCTATCTCAAAATAAAATAGTTTTTAAAAGGACGTGGGTGTGTTGCTCAGTAGTACAGCACCACTAGGTTGCGTCCCCAGGATAGGAAGTTTGGACTTAGGAACATTCGAGCTGTGAATTCTCACAGGTAGGAACAGACCTCGTGTTACGAACGTTCATAGATGGGAACGAATGGGGCAGCAGCTCCCGTGTGTGCCAGACGCCGTGACAGCTATGCTGCCGTGAGCCCCCTGCACAGCACGTAGTGTGCAGAGGTGCGGTGCTCACGCAGAGCCCAGGGTGTCCGGAAGCAGGGGGAAAAGCACCGTGGGGGGGGGGGACGCCAGGAAGCACAAAACGGTAACCATGGGAACAAAAGTGGAAATAATTAAGAGATTGGACTGAGGAGAAAGATGGGAAATGATGCTCTGAGAACGTGAATCGTTCAACCATTGGCACAATTCTAAGGAACAAGGGCAGGATCATGGGGCATGTGAAGGGTTTTATGCTTTATATTATATATTTATGTCAAAGGTATGTAAGACTCACAAAGGTTCTCCCAGGACAGAACTTGCTTGCAAGTCAAGGATTTAATTACTGCAGGGTGTGGGAGTAGAAAAGACAAGACAGGACTGAGTCATTGATGTGAAGGTACAACATATAACTATGAATTTTTAAATGAAGACGGAAAGAAACTCTGTAGTACTTGTGGTTTGGCAAAAAGTTCCTAAGTCATAACATCAAAAGCATGATCCATAAAAGAAAAAAAAAGATAAATTGAATCAAAATTTAAAACCTGCTGAGACTTGATAGTAGGTTTAGACCCTGGCTGTAGCTCAGTAGTGGAGTGTGTGCTTAGCATGCACGGGTCCGAGTTCAGTCTCCAGCACAAAAAAGAAAAGACGTAAACTGGGGGAGGCAGTATTTCAAAACCCCATGTTTGGTGAAGAACTGTCTGGTGAAGGAGAACCACTGAGCATCCGTAAAGAAATCTCTGAAGTCCACAGTAGAACCATACCCAAACAACTAATTACAGATGAGTGGCCACAGAGTGGCAGCTTTTATCGAGAAGGGTAGCAGATAACAGGTGGAAATGTGCTCATGGGGTCTCCTAGCACTGAGCCTGTGGTTTGCACTTCAGGGCCCTTTTCCCAAGGCAATGAAAATCTAGATTTATAGGAAAACCTGCACAGAAGTGGTCATACCAGTTTTATTATAATGTCCAAGGACTCTAAACAATGAAATGCTCTTTAAAAGGTCAATAAGGTCAAGGCCATGTCCTGGTCTGTCCAGTTGCCCAGTGGGCTCTGTGGGCAGGAAGGGAGCTGCTGGGCTGCGAAGGGCAAAAAAGCCAGTTTCAAAGGTGTGTAATCTCTGTGTAAGTTATAATCATCAGCGGAAACTGCATTAAGGGCACCCCAAACACCTCTGGACTACTTTTACAACTTCCGGTGAGTCTTAATTTCAAAGTAGGAAGGTTTTTAAAAAGAGACACCTAGGCATTGAACTTCACTAGCCAAAGGTTGCTTTCAAAACTTACATATAGACTAATTGCAGTTCTTTGGTCCCATGAACCCCTTTGCAAGTGTTGTGTGGCTACCTTAGTGTCTGTCACAGACAGGCAATGTCTCCGTCCCCTCCCATAGTGCCGGTGGGTGTTGATATAGGACGGTCCCTTGCAGCGCCAGTTGCACCTGCGTTGGTACTGACATTTATCTCGGGAGCCATTTCAGATTTATAAGTCAGAAGTCTGCACTAGTGACATTAAAGACAAGTAAATTCAATGTGTACTTTGTAAAAAGTGATTTTTGAGGCTGTATCCTATTTTTAAATAAGGAAGTGAAACATTTACTTCATGTTTGAAGTAATAAGGTTTTTTTTTTTTTTAAAGGTATCTGCTAAAGTCGTTACAAGTTTTTCCTAATATCACAGCACAGCATATAGAGATGGGGGAAATAGAGGAGACCCATGGCAGGAGACGGAGAGATGAGCAAAGTGTTGTAGATGGCCCAAGCTTTGTGCTGTCCTCCATATCTCAGTGACCAGCGGCCAGCGCTGCTCACCACTGCAGAGGAAGTGCAAGCTGAGCTTAAACTAGAGCTATTTTGAGCTCAAAGTGACCTTCAGGAAGTGGCACATTTACTCTTCGCCTGCCTCCTCACAGCCAATCACCACATTAAGGTAAAATTGGCTGTTGCAGGGTGAGCTAGAGGACTTCTGGGTCTTACTGTGAAACAGTGTCCCTCTGCTGCATGATGGGTAAAACATTTTGCTCATAAGTAGGTTAAATACAACATTTTGAGGAATTTAGTTACGAAAATGACCACCAGCAGTAGAAAGAGGACATGTACTAGGCATAGCAAATTTTAGATTTTTAGCCTAGTGGGGAAACACAGGGAAACAAAGGCACAGAACAGAAATTTTGAGTTGTAGATGATCTATAGATTGTCTCAGTTTTTCCAACTATAAAATGGGCCTGAGACACCTCTGTGAGAGGGGACATAGCAAGAACTTGGCTGTAGTATTGATAATAATTTTGTCAAGACAATGTAATGATGGTATTATTAGCAACAGATAAATAGCTCTGTTGATTTGCCTTTTATGAAGGTTTATATTTAATTGCACAATTTGGGGAGGTTACAAATCTTAGCCATATGTCAACTTGGTCAAAACTGTGGTTCCTAAAACCATACTGAAACTTAAACACATATGTCACTAAATGAGTCAAAATCACTTGATTTAAAGCCTAGAGAGAGAGATCCCTTTTTAAAAAGGCTAGCAGGGCAAGATACAAGCAGGGACTCAGAAAAAAAGCATGCGTGGGTGAGAGATTTTATTCAGCACAGCTGTGTTCATACTGTATCGGAGTGTTGGAAAGATCTAGTCAATTATACAGATACCTAGAAATCTATGTAGTCCAGCAATCCAACATGCCAACCTCCTCATTCATGTAGGTCGCTCTTGTCTGAGCATTAGCATTAGCACTTCCTGTACTGATGCACCTCACTCCACCCACCTGGAGCAGGATGGAAGGTGACCAAGTAAGGTTGGGACTGTGCCAGCCCTTGCTTGGGTAGAACTTGCCAGACCTCGAGGTTACACCTTTCACTGCCTTAGAGGCCCACTTGGACAGCTCAGAGTGACAAACCATTGGTTGACAGAAAGTCACTGTAGCTGATGAGCTCCTGGCTCCGTTACCTCCCCTGGAGGTTGTTACACCAGACAGTGGCACATTTAAGAGTTGCAATGCGGGTGTTCAGTGCCTCGGGAACTGCACTGAAACAGCCTGCCAGAAGGTCTGAAGTAAGTACACAGCTCAAGTCCCTGCTGCCAATGTGACAGTGTCTAGTTTGCTGTCACACTCCTGCCCCACTTTTCTCATCCATGTAATGGGAGGATTTCCACATGTCTTAAGACTGTGATTTTTGGTGTGGATTTCTCCAGTTTCCTGTGCCTCTACTTTTTAGTTCCTGAACTATATTAAATGTTTAATACTGTATTCATGAAAATCTCAAGTACTCGCAAGATACTCTCAGGTAATACACAGTTTTCACCTTAGCATTTTTTTTTTTTCAGGAACATAGTAATTTGAAGAACTGAGTCTGGGTGTCAGTTTGATTCTGACCTCTTGTGTCACATGGAAAGCGAAATTAGAATTTAGATTATTATGTAAATATTGAATAAATGTGGTCATGAACCTTTAGTTGTTTTGAGGAGCCTGTGTGATAAGATGTTAATTTAAATGTTCATTTTAATTAATACACATACCAAGGATGGGAAATTTGTCTTTTGCTTCCTTTATTACATTAAAATCCTGATCTATTTTTTGTAAAGAAGTTACTTGGAATTGCATGTGATCTGCATAGCTCATAGGAAGGAAATGGAAACTCTTTTGGCTTTGGGAAGTAAAGAAAGCATGTATACAGTTTCACAGTGGTCTCATTTCTTATACCACTTTTTATTTTTGTTCTTGGAGAGAGTTTCAACTGTGTAGCCCAGGCTGGCCTCAGATTTGGCAATCGTCCTGCCTCAGCCCTCCTAGTACTGGGATTAAAGGCATATACCACCACACCTAGTTTCCTGTGTTGTTTCTTAAAGCTTTCTGATGGCTTAAAAAAAATAATGCTGACAGTCCTTTAAAACCTTTTAAAAATATAATTTGTTTTAAGCCTAGAGCTATGTGTATAATTAAATCACATGTACTGTCCCTTCTGTCCTACCCACAGTATTCTCTAGCTCTCTGGCTACATTTTGAAATACCTTTGTGGAATTTTGAAATGTACTACTTACGTAGTTCTTCAGGCCGCATCACAGCCAGCAGAGTTAGGAAACATCACTGTACACTTCCCATTACTTAGTTCTTGACCATGGCGGACACAAGATTGGTGCAGGTCTGCTGCCTAAATGCTGGATGCCCGTAGGTTTGCAAGTGCAAATCCTTCATGTGAAAGCAGGAAATAAGTGCATCCAAAAAGTGGAAGGTGCCACTGGATGTTACCTGAAGAGACTCTTTTAGGGGGTGCTGTGAGTACTGTTGTTTTAATGATGACTATTTCTGCCTATTTCAGAATAAAGCATTGAGGTTTTTTGAGTGTACAAAGTATCTGAGTAGTTGAAGTCACTGTGTTTGTTTTTCTTCTTTATTAAGCAGCAACAAATAATGCACACCATTATTGAAAATTACTGCAGGTTACTGAGAGAAGTCTTGTGCTCTCATGTAATTTTTTTTCTAACAAAGGGGTGCTGTTTCTTGTTCTCCTTGCCTAAGGACTGTGACTTGGAGTACAGCAGGTTGGGAGGAGTGGAGGTGACCTGTGCCTTTGCTACTACTTCCGTCTTTAAGGTTTCCTTTCAGCAGTTCTTGAAGTCACATCCAGTTTATCAGAGTCTGAAGCCTAGCTGACTGGACCCCGACTTTCTAACATTGTGTATTTAGTGCTCTTAAGGTCTTTTATATTTCACCGAAAACTGTTTTAGATGATAGTTCACCGGAACTTTTAAGGAGTAAAGAGAGGGAAAAAGGTAAATATGCAGGTGTAATGTGCTGGGAACGTGTGGAGGTGTTTTCCTTTATGTGTCTACTGTTTGGCAGTGAGTTTTGTAGCAGGCTCCTCCTCGTGTCCTTGCCACTTAACGTTCCATGGTCTCAGCACTCCTGGGAAAGGTACATTTAAGTCACTACATGATACTCTGTTCCAGAATGGCACCTTAATCCTGCTAATGTGTCCACTAGTGCTATGTGGTTACACGTTTCCAAGATTTTGTGAGAGGAACACTGATTTTTAAGTCTAACTTGTAAGATGTCTCAGAAAGGCAGATTCCATTCAACTTTGCATTTTCAGTGTTAAGGTATCAATAATAGCCTGCCTTAAGGGGTTTTTCTGTGTGTGCTGTTACTGTTTTTGTTTTTGAAAAGCACTTCCTTAGAGCATCTGCACATGTTTGTTTAAACTTATGGGTATCATTTTTAAGAATGCTTTCCCATGGCTGTCAGTGAGTGTCTGTGGTAGAGGGGCATCCATGGAACTCTACATAGCGCAGGGCCTTTGAGGGAAACCAAAAAATTCTGCAACAGCCTGAACCTTTCTGAGTGGAAAACTACATCTGTGCGCACAAGACTGGTCAAGCATGAGTTGTGAGCAGAGTTGTGTCCAGGAAGACATGAATCCGTGAGACTTGGGCTGGGCTTTTCTCCCTTGACTGGCTTCTTCCCAGCGCCCAACCCTGGAAGCCAGGGAATCCCTTGTCTCAGGTCCCAGCCCTAGGAGCCCCCTCTCCATACTGGCACTGAGATGGTGCCCTGCGCTTTCTTGCGAGATGAATGGAGTTTTTAAAAAATTCTTAAGTGCTGTTTCTACTTAAAACTTAAAACATAAAGGTGAGTTTTGTGGGAATAGAAATAGCCAGGGTCATTGCACAGTCAAAAATCTCTAAGTTTGCTTCCTTCAAGTAATTGTGGATTGGAAAACTTGAGGTTTTTAATTTGGCCTTCCTTTTGTTAGCTTAGATGACAATAGAAAGTCACAGGCTGAATTTTTTACAGACAAGTAAAATTTCATTGACTATGTGGTATACCTAGAATTATGACTTTCTATTTTATTGTTGTAAATCAATATAGATATGTTCAGCTAGGTGTGGGGGCACATGCCTGTAATCCTAGCACTTAGGAACCAGAGGCAGAAGGGCCCTTGTAAGTTTGATGCCAGTTTAGGGTATATAGTGAGTTAAAGGGCAGCAAGACCCTGTCTTAAAACAAATCCATTTGCTATTAAGCGTCTAGCTTGCACATATAGGTATGTAGATAGTACCATAAACATTAAATAGTGTCCTATGGATGTATAGTACATAGACGTCAAACTGGGACTTTTTAAAGAACCTGTATGTTTTCTTCTGACAAGTTATAAATGTATGTGTAAGATTAAAAGCAAACTCAGAATCAGGCTAACAACCACGGTAGGACTAGGATTTTTTTGGGTTCTTCCCTTTTCGTGATCCTAGGGATAGAACCCAGGACCCTGCGCATGTAGTACCGTGGTCAGCCAAAGAGCATGTCCCTGTCCCCCTTTCTCTGCGCCTCTTAGCCTGTCCCAAGCTTCTCTGGGCTGAGCACCTACTGTGTTCATCTCCTAAGGCTCGGCTTTGTACCCAGTCTGGTAGGAGTCCCGTCCCGCAGTTTGTACACTCGTGGTGTTTCTTCTGCCCATGTGTCTGAAGTTTCCCACTCGTGTGATCCTCTGGCGTCAGGGGCAACAGCTCCAATTGCATGTGGAATTGATAAAGAAGCAGCATTGTTCCCTGACCTAGTTCTTGTGTAGTTTCCCTGATCCCTGAGTTGGTAACTCCATTCACAGTGAAGTGGGGAAGATCAATCCATGTAGCCTTTTCTATGAAATTCTAGATTGTGGAGTCAGTGAAGTATTGCCTTTCTATAGCATACCTGCTCCATGCGTTGGGCAGGTCAGATAGAACATTTTATA
Organism: Dolichotis patagonum; assembly: GCA_004027295.1. NCBI lineage: Eukaryota > Metazoa > Chordata > Mammalia > Rodentia > Caviidae > Dolichotis > Dolichotis patagonum. The sequence continues at coordinate 13,322 of PVJX010003962.1, forward strand.
GGAAAACAGCCTATATATAAAGGAGTTCTTAAAACAGCGGTTGATAATTGAACCTGCATAATACCTATACCTCCTAAACCCTATTCTTCACGTAGGGACACTGAGCCCCTCCTAGTGCTTTGTGTTCCATGCATCATTTTTGTCCTTAGCACAAGCTTGTAATGAGACCCTGTCCTTAGGCAGAGACGACAGGCACCAAGAGTCTGTGTCTTCTGCGTAGTTAGCATCACATGATGAGTACCAGAACTGGAAGGCAAGTCCAGGAACATGTAGTTCCAAAGTCTGTGGCCTTTTCTTTGCACATTCTGGCACTAATTTCTTATTTTTGATTGTGAACAGGATTTCATTTCCATTTTGCTGTTGATGGCTGTTAGGATGAGGGTCCATCATTACATACAGGTATTTTGGTAGAATTACTGCATCATTTTTTTCAACTTCAAGGGGTTCTGATGTTTTCCACGGCACTCCCAGGGTGTGCATATGAGTTCCTCTGAGGACTTGCTAATACTTTGTTATTTTCTTAGCTGTGTGATCTATGTGCACTAATATCAGTGCACTACCAAGGTGCTTATTCCTGATGATTAATTATTTTTATATGCTTCTTGTTTCTTCCTTTTCTTTTTGCTTTAAGTTTCCCATTTCTTGGCACTGTCTTTTAAGTAACAATGGCCAATTTCTGTCTTTTCCTTTAAACTTGGGCCTCATGTCCTGTTTATTTAAAAAAAAAAAGTCTTTGCCTAACTGAACACCATAAATAATGTTCCTATAGCATTTCTGGAAGTTTTACCTTTTACATTTAGGCCTGTGATCCATCTGGAGTCAATTGGCATAAACCATGCAAGCAAGGGTCAAGATAGTGTGTTGGTTTTTGGTCTGGTTTTTGCCCCAGATAGACGCCAGGCTGATTCAGCAGCGAAACACTAGGTTTTGCTGTCAGATTTCAGTGGCAGCTTTGTGATTGCTAGTGTTCTGAGGGAGAATTCTGACGTTTTCAGGATCTCATTTAAATCACTTCCTGTTTTCTATTTCATACCACCTCACCTAGTCCAATGAGTTTGGAGGAAGAGTGAATTCACTATAGGAGTGAGATTTGTCAGGGAACGTTTTTTACCAGTGGAAAGGCAGTAGCTGAGGAGTTGCGTTGTGCATTTCTGCAGGAGGAGGATGAGAACGGGGCTGGGTGTTTTGGGTGGAGGAAGTTTGCGCATGGTTTCTAGGTGAAGACTTAGAGGTGCTTCACTGCAGAGGCTGGGGTGATAGCTCGTCCCACTGAACTGAAAGCAGGTGCCCTGAGCCATCCAATCAGAGCAGTCCTTTACAGGTGCTCAACAACCCAACAGATAGAGAGTTCCCCCTTGTTTGTCACATTTCACTGGATTTTTCTCAATGACCAATTTTACTTTTAAGTAAGCAAAAGACTAAGAATTCCTCGAAGGATATTTGTTTCTGGCCCACTAAGTTGTCCAGGCTGAGCTTGGAATGTGTGGCCTTCCTGCCTCAGCCTGCCAGAGTGCTGGAATGACAGCTGTGGACCACCACACTCAGCATCAGGCCTCTGGATTATTGGCAAGTGGCATGACATTCTCAGCAAGCATTCGTTGCATAGAATTGAATGACACGATCTTCTTTTTAAATGTTTTAACTGGTTTCAGAAAATGTATATCCCTACTGATATAAAAAAACTTCAAAGTCTTGTGTTTTTGAAACCGGATATGAATAGGAGTGAGTATGTTGGGTGTCCTTGGTGAGTATGTAAATTGCATTGGGTATAAATGTGGGCCAAATTGTTCTCAGACACACAGCTGTGACTTGAAATCATAAACTGACTCCTGGAAGAGTTAAAGCACAAGTTACATTGATCCTCTTTCTAGCGATAGTGGTTTATTTATTTATTTTTATTTATTTATTTATTTATTTATTTATTTTGGCTTAGGGTCAGGAAAGAGGGGACTCTGTGAGTGTGTTGCATGCATGTACACAAGTTACATTTCTATCCAACACTGCATTGTGTTATCATTACTTCTTTCAAGCGCTGTGTTGATCTTTTTTAAAGAACCAAATTAAAGCATCCCATTTGCTTGTTAAAATTCATAAGTTTCATCCAGCAAAAATCATTATTCAGCTGATGGTTGAAAACCCTCTAAAGTGAACAGCACTTAGGAGATTATTAGAAACCTTTTTAGAAAGTCAGGTGGTGACTCTGAATAATGAATCAGCTTAACCTACAGGAGAAAACTACATTCACTGAGATAAAGAGGGCTCCTTTGAGCCAAGAGAAAGTCTTCTTAGGCAGAGAGTTTGTTTATTTAACGAAACTTGAAATTAATGTACTGACATTTATTGGACTGTTAGGGAAATTACATTCCTGAGCAGTGCCAATATCTATAAAATAAAAGTTAATTAAGTGGCTCAACTGTATATCAACATCGCCTTTTAAAACTTTGACTACCTGATGTGACTGACTCTTCATTTGAAACGATTTCATAAAACTTCTTACCAATCACTCCCAATCCCGTGTCTCACACTACAACATTCAGTACACCATTTTTGCACACGTGAAATTCTTGTGATTTCTACCAGTGTACCCAGGCCTGGGTAGGCTGTGGTGGTGTAGTCCAGGCTTAGGATTGTGTTCTCTGCTGCCTCCCTTTGCAGTTGTTCCTTCAACAGAGATTTAATGAACAACTGCTGTGTACCATGGGAGACAAAGCCCAGTGATAAACAAGACACAGTCCCTGCCCTCTTAGATTTTGCCTAGAACCAGGGTGGGAACCAGTAAGTAAAATAAATGAAAAAGAAACTTCCAGTAGAATATTGAGCAGTTGTATGTACCGTCTTTGTACTTTTACCCACCTTCCATGGTATACTCCATAAGCTATTTAGCTGCATTTCTGATTCACACAGATGCAAAGATTCTGTCCATTCAAGAGGAGTTCTGTGTCTGAATAGATGGTGTCCTAGTTTGTCAGTTAATTGGTCTATCATATCAAACCACATTTGCTTGTGGTATCTGTTTTTATGAACAGATCCTATGAACATCTATTGATCTGTCCTTATTGATTGGAGATGCGAGAGGAGGAAAAAGAGGAGTGGCTGGGGACAGTCCCAGAGAATCAGAGTTGGTTGTGTCAGGGCTGGGAGAGAGGGATGTCGCAGAGGGTGTGTCAGTACTCGGAGAAGTCCAGGCGTGAGGACCGTGTGGTGACCATGGTCCTGGCCTGTATTGGCCCTCATGGGAGCAGAGTCCCATGGGTGCTGGGGTGGACAGAAGAAGGCTGAGGAGGGGCCAGGAGGTGAGGGCATCTGCAGTGGCTCGGATTCCTCACCTTTGCAAGAAGACTGAATGGGAAGCAGGAATGAGACTGGAAGCCCATTGAGAGTGAGGGGGCAGAGGTGTTTTCCATTTTGTTTTAATGTTTCTGTTTTCTATGGGTTTTTTTCCACAACAGGAAGTCCCCATTTGCAACTCTTGACTCCTAGGGGAATGACTGTCCCTCATGCCACTGCTTCCAGGGGTGCAGAGGTGGCATCTGCTGTCTCTTTAATCTTCCCAAGAGCAAGGTGCCAGAAGTCGGGTGAGGGCCTCAGCCACCCTGAGGATAAGTCTTGGGGCGAGAGTGTTTACCAGGGTGCCCATCCAGCCCATGTCCACAGGTCTGTGTTGGTGACATCATCAGCTGACCACGCTGTGCCATGTGCCTCAGGTTGTGCTCTGGTTACCACACAAGAAGCCAAGGCCTTTAGGAGATGAAACATGCAGAGTGGATTCCTGAGCTTTTTGGAACAAAGCCCCCAGACCCCACTGCCTCCCTACACACACCCATCTCATGCACACATACACCGCTGTCATGGGAGTCTCCACAGAGGCTACACCTATCCCCCCCCCCAACAGCCCTTCTGTACCCATACTTCAAATTTGAGCACCTTCAAATGTTCGCAGTGGACACACCTTATGCTTCAGCTCAAAAGACCTTACAAAGCTTGGGTTCTGTCTTTCTAAAACTTTCCTCTTCATGGGGTTTGGACTTTGTAAGACCCTGTGGGTGACTGCAAATAAGGCCCTGAGTATCAATAGTAGGGATTCTACTGATCATTTAATGTTTGCCCAATTTGCCTTTTCTCCTTACAGGTAAAACTTACAAGAAGACAGGTGTAATTTTGTCCAAAAGCTTGCGTGGTTTGGTCATACAGGTTTTTGTTTTAAGAGGGGGTCTTGCTTCGTTGTTCAGGGTGGCTTCCAATTCCTGGGCTCAAGTACTGTTCCTGTTTTAGTTGCCCTAGGAGCTGGGACTGGAGGCATACACCATCACTGTGCCTCAATCTAGGTTATTTTTTGAACTGTGAGAATTAACTCTTGAGCCTTAAGTTTTATGTGGGTAAAATCTAAGATTTCGTCGTTTCCATTTGGGTTTGATCTCCACTCTACAATACCAATGAAATAGTTGCTAATGCTGACATTTTGGTAGTTTTACCAAATGACATCTGTGTGGTGCATCCTGCTGTGAGGCTAGTGTTTTACTTTCTGTCTCCTCCCTCTACTCCCTGCAATAAGAGGTGAAAGTCTGTTTTGTATTATAGTCTCACCAAGAGAAGGGTACTGGCTTCTTATGGTCTGTGGAGTTTAGCATGGAACTTTGCAAGTCGCAGAACCCAACAAATCTCATTTCTAGAACATTCTTTATTCTTAGCTTCTTCCTTTGTTATACTTTCTTAGAAATATTTTAGATACTTATTAATACATTGACATTATATATTATGCTCTGCACAAGTATTTTCTGTAGCTTCTTCACTTTCCTATACTTTAGAATTCTTTCTTAGACAAAATAATTTAAAAACCTGGACTACAAATGTCTTTGAATGAGTCACTTCCTGAAAAACAGAGATAGAATGAGAATTATGGAAGGTACCAGGCTTGGACCGAAGTGCTCAATAGTACCTCCCCACCTCCACCCCTATTTTAGAGCCTGTGTTAAGGTTTTGAAAGGAGAAGGAAGTTATTCTCATGAAGACATTAACAAATAACCTAATGATGTGAGGACATGAATCCCATTGTTGTCAGCCAACTACGACAGCACCACTGTTTAGTTTCAGTGGAAGAGCACCCGAGGCCAGTGGTAGATGTGGGCTGGGTGCTCCAGCCAGCCAAGAGCTTGTCCTCCACGTCCCCTGGTACCGACTTCCTCTGCCTGGCATGCGTCGGTCTCTGTGCAGCGCGGGACCTGTGGAGGTTGTGGACTCACAGAATCCTCTCTGACCAGCTAATCACCTTAGAGGAATGATGGGCGATTTATAGAAAACCAAGTAAACACTCCCATCCTATCAAGCTGGACTCTTCATCTTAGCTCCATGTCTGCTGAGCAGGAACATTCAGCTTAGTTCAGCATATTTCCTTTTGCTTATACGGTACTCTGTACCCTACAGGCACACTCTTATCAACTGTATAAAATTGATTGTACAAGGAGAAAAAAAAGTTCAAATTAAACAAAAACGGTCATAGATTAACCCAGAATACGGAAGCTGGAAACTTGCGGAAAGGATCTAGGTAAACGTGACCTCTTAGATTCCACATTTTGTCCGAGTCTGTGAGTGGAGTTACTCAAGGTGTGCACTGCAGAAGCCTCACCTCTGCCCAAGCCCGTCAGGCTGCACCACTGGAAATTTCAGTATGCCTATTCCTGCCAGAACAGAAATACTTCTTCCATCTTTGTCACTCCTGCCCGGTTCTCTTTTCTCAATTTAGTAAACCTGAGAAGAGCCCTCCTCGCTCCTCGTTTTGCCGCCAAGGGGACTGGAGCCGTCTGACCTCACACCCTCACCCTGTGACTGAAGCCCAGGCCGCACACAGGTGGCTGAATGAGACCCAGATGCCCTCGCCAACCCCAGGGTGTTGCCTTGGGAAAACCAGCAACATCTCCCCAACCCTGTGCCAACTGTTACCTCTGGGTGGTTCCCAGTTTTAGTTTTAGGTTGTACTGTGTTTCTCTCCATGATGTCACATGTTTGCAGAGCTGAGGGTTCAGCGAGTGCTGCTGATAGCAGTCTGGTGAAAATAGGAAGTGGGGGTGTTCAGCGTGACCCTATCATGGGAGGCTTTGCACAGGGCCCAGCAGGCGCCCACACCCCATTAGTAAGCAGCAGTAGTGACTGGAGAGCAGAATAAAAATATTATACTACATTTTCTTGTAAGGATCTGTGTGCTGTCTTAAATGGTGTCACGTAGCTAGGTCAGAAATACCTGTCAGGTTCTTTAGATACAACTAATTAACAAAAGGAACTCTATGGAATTTCTCTTGGCCTGGCACGCCATTGAAAAAGCTACTGAGATGCCAGGGACACCAAGATTTGAGAAAGCTTGGGAACTTGTGACTTCAGATCCCATCCTGGATAAAGCTTGTAACCAAGGAAAAGAAGAGTGGTAAGTGTCATAGGCATGCTCAGTGGTGAAGGGAGCCTTTTTTCAAATGCTTCTTCTTTTCCCTTGTGAGTAATTCCCACTGGACCAATTTCCTAGAAGGTATACAGCAAGTTTTTATTTTTTTCACTGTCTCACTAGTTAGTTAGATCCACCCAAAAACCTAGGGGAGCAAACATTTAAAAAGATGTATAGGAGGACTAAATAATATTTTTAGAAAATTGTAATTTATGATGCTAAAGTTTTTGGAAAGCTGGGAAGCGTCACCAATATTCCTTCCTCACAACCACTCCTCACATTTTGCAGCATAGACCTGTGTTCCTGACAATGCGTTCTTACGTCATTGTGAAGGTATGAGGTCTGACTATAAAGTCAACACTCAGTTCTGTGTTGTTCCCTTCATACCTGGAAGGTGCTGTGTTGTAGTGAAATAGAACCAAACAAAAGAGGTCCTAGTCTCTCTGGTCCTAGTTTCAGTTTCCATACCTCAAACAAGAGAAGGTGAATACCTACTGCATAGTCCCTGTGAAGTTTAAGCAAAATACTTGCAAAGTCCTCATTAGAGTGCCTTGTCCACACTAGGAACTCAATAAATAGTTAATTATTATTAATATAACAAACTTCTCCCCTTTTACCACATAGTCCCTTTGACCGTATTTTAATAATTGCCTCATAGTCTACCAAGTTGTGCATATCATGTGCACACCTGCTCATCAGATACTGGCTTGTTAGATGACCACTAGACCTGCACTCGGAGAAGCTGTGTGGTGTGCCGTGTTGTCCATGCAGTGTATCTGTTTAGTGCTCACTGTGCCAGGGACCTTTGCTCGGTGCTGTGCCAGCCCAGGAGAGGCTTGCAGGGAGACGCTGGCCTGAGGCGAGGCACCATGGCTGTCCACATACTGAGGAAGCCCAAAGAGAGGATGCTGTGCAGGGAGCTCAGGGGAGCAGAAGAGGATGGTGGGAGGTGAGCTAGTGCCCAAATTGAGGCAGGGAAGCAGGCAAGTAAGCCTGTCATCACTAAGACCTTTGGAACTTTGGTCTCTGCAGTAGCAGAGCAGGTAGGGAGAGGAGAATAATTATTACCTGCTTTCATAGGTTTGTGTGGCCTGTAGGGGGCAAGGTGGAGGTAAATTCCGGTTGGGAATGCCTTGGGCATCCACCCCAGGCCGGGGTGCAGTGGCCGGAGGTGGCTGGATCTGAAGCTGCAGCTCTGGCAGGAGCAGGCACTTGGCTCCCAGGCCTCAGTCTGAGCAGCGAGGCTGGGATTACCGTTTCCAAAACCAAGGAAGAAAACAAGAGGGACAAGCAGGAACTGAGGCTTGGAGTGTTAGTCGAGGCTGCTCCAGAGGCAGGTGACCTGTGGAATGCAGAGAGACAGAGGTTTGTCCTGGGCACACAGGTCGGGCAGTGCAAGTCTGTGGTACTTACAGCCTGTCTAAAAGCTTAGCGCAGTTAGTTCCTTTACCCACTACTGCTGTTGCTGTCTTCCATAGAATTTTCCTTGATTTTTTCCATCTTTTCTTTGGAAAATCTGAATCAATTTCACTGTGCTAAACATTTTTTTAACATAAATTACATTGGAAATTTTACTAGATGACTACTTAGTTGGTAAGTCGAGAGATCTTAGCATCTTTAAAGTGGATCTTTCTATTCTTCAACGTATTTTCTCTTCATTGAGCTTTTATTTCTTTATTTCTCCCAGTAAGAGTTGGGAGTTGATGTTGCCTGCCCCCAGTAGCTCACATGCAGTTCTTGATAATATATTCCCAGGTATTCTATACTTTTTGTTCTCAATCTTGCTAATATTTTAGTAAACTCAATCTTGCTAATATTTTAATAGCTATCACTCTTATAAAGGAATTATATGGGTATATTTGGTTACCTCATTAACCTTCTGATACTATAATGTTACTTTTTTCTTTTGGTAAGAATAGAATAATATAATCTGCAAGTAATGATTCTTTTTCTTTTAATATGTGTATCATATTCCTTGCTAAGCCTAAGAAAGAACTCTGAACTTTAAGATAGCAAGGGAGTGGTTATAAAGTAAGGTGTTAGTTACTACTTAAAAGTCCAGTCACAGTATATATTTTTGTTTTCTTTTCAGGCTTATCCTAATTATTTAAATAAGATTTGCCTTTTAAAAATTCATGTTGTTAGATATTTTCAATGGTGATAGTTTATATTTTAGATCTCTGGATTACTTCTAGTAGCTGGTTTTTCTGTATCTCATTTTCAGTCATTTTGATCTTTTGAGCACTTATTCTCTAATTCCTTGTTGATGACTGGGCAGTGGTTTATTTGCTGAATCTGCATATAATCTTCGTGAATGCAGAGACAAACCCAGTAGACGATATTAAACCAAGAGACTTATAGTTGAGGAAAGCTCTAGATGAAACATTCAGTATAAAATCTTACTCTTCTCCCTTCATTCAATACAGTAAAAGTCAATTTATGTTTTCTTCTGAAGGAGTCGATTTAAAAACTTGACTTTTTCAAACTTTCTATACCCGAATTTTTATTACTGTATTTCTTAGTTCATGTTAGTACTACATGATGGCTGAGTTTATTTGGGGAGGCTGGCACATGCACCAAGCTATTTTTATACATTTAAATATATTTGTTCTAAAAATCCTTAAAATGTATATAACCAGCTTTCTGTTCTGAGCTTGTTACAAATCGGAAAACAACTTGCTGATGCAGTTTAGAGTTCTAGAATGCTTTATCTTAACTTTCAAGTTTTCCTTTCTGTTTGACAAGTTAAGTCAATGACCTTTGTCCTCAAATGAGCACTATCTGAAACATTAGGTCTTTGACCTCCAAGGGTGAATTTGCTGAAAGCTTTTAGCTGGGCTGCCTTGCCTTGTTTAAATAGCCAAACACCTGCTAGGCAAGCCCTGCGCATGTGAGTGCCTATGTGTGTCCCTTCCTTTAGGATTTGCAGTGCTGGAGCACAAAGAGAGCGATTGTTACCCAATAAGCAGGAGTCACACACTTCTACCAATCGCCTTAGGAGGGCTGGTTACCATGGAATCCACCATCTGTTCACTCCCCGCTGCCGCCGGAGTGTGATTACCCTTGCGGGGCTGGGACTCGGGTGAGCAGGGAGCCCAGCCGGGCTGGGTGGTGCGGGAGGGTGGATCTGCGATGGGCTAGGGCAAGGCGAGGCTCCACTCAGCTCCCTGGAGGGGCGCATGAAGGCAGTTAGTCTGTGACTTCGGCTGAGGAACACACTGCTCTCCGGGGGTGAGTACCTACGCCCCAGCTTGTGGGGCTTGGGCTCTCTCTCCATGCGGTCAGAGGAGATGGAGCCCTCGGACTCTGGCTTACACATTTGTCTCACGTTGGTATTCTGCAGTGTCCCCACCTTATAATTGTGTTGGGAAATTAAATAATTATCTGTTAATCATTTTAAAAAATTGTTTTTCTGTCTGTAAAAGGTTTTATGACCTCTGCAAGTGGCAAAGAGACGGTCATTTTCAGTGGTCTCTCAAAAGGAGTGCATGGCATGTTTGCTGAAATTCACCCAGCACCACAACGTGTTTAGTGTCTGGTCTCAGTATTTGAAAAAGATCTCTCAGGTCAGGGGCATTCGTAGGTTAGGATTTGATTCATGACTATCTGGCTCCACATGACGGGTGACCATTACTGGGTCATGTTGAAATGTGATGTTTATACAGTTTTATTTTGTAATATTTTGCACAAGTTTCAAGGGCCCTGAGCATGTGGAAACAATGTGACAGGCTTAACGGCAGCAGCGCAGGCTCCCTGATAAAGGAAGAGGCAAACCAGGAAGGTCGCCTCTGTTTCAAGGGCTTCCTTTGTTTTTCTGTTTCAGCAGTCCCTTAAAATGTGTGCTGCATATTGTGAGCAGAAGGAGGAGATTTGGGTCCTAACAAATGGATGACTGACATTTTTCTGGGTGGCCCAGAGGTTGGTAGCTCAAACAAGGGACTACTGTGTCTTTTGTGAGGCAGCATTGTCTACTCTTCCGCAGAACTGTGCCCTAAAATATAAAAGCAAAAAGCAGAAAGAGCACTGCCGGTACCCTGGATGCTGCTTTTGTGTAAGTTGTGCTGTCTGTCGGCACAAGTGCCCTGGGAGTCACGCCGGGCTGCCATTTTCCTGCGATGGAGGAAAGGCAGGCAGGAGGAGGGCTTTCCACGAGCAGGCTGAGTCCTGGACACGCGTGTCAGTGGCTGGAGGCCGACCAGAGAGCCTCGGGACAGCATTGCCAACAGGCCCTAATTGTGGGAGTGTTAAGAAATGATGATATAAAATTAAGTAGCCTCGCATTGGCCAAGGGCTCACGTTCATACTTCAGGAGTGTATTTTTAGGCCTGATAGTTATTTGTGGATTCTTGATCTGAATTGTAGTTGTCTTATAAAATTATTATTGTCTTTTGCACTTGTTGATCTGTATTTTTTTAAATAAGCAGAAATACATTAATTACATGCTGTTTCTAAGAAAGATTCTTTTTTTTTCCAGTAACAAACACATGCCTGCCTTAAGGTTTTCTTAACACCATTTGAAATACTTTCAAGATACTCTTGGTACTTAAAATTTTCATGTATAAAATTTAGTCATTCATAAGCACTATGAGTTTTGGGAGGAAGTGAGCTAACTTAACAAGCATCGTGTGTTCATGTGGCTTACTTTACCATGTATCTCCTTGAAACCCGAAATGACATTTGAATGACTGGGTGTGAAGGTGTGGTCTTCTTGTGCCTAAGATGCGGTTACTTAGGCACTTGAGGTGGGCCAAATAAATCTGTATGCTTCTCAAGTTCTGGGGTATCTATCACTATGCTTGCTATTTGTACCGTTACTGAATTAAAGTTACAGCATTGCATTTTTAAGTGACTATCAAACTATACCCCTAGCATTTTATGGCAATTAGCAGGTACTTAGTCACTTATTTTTGCTGAAAAACTTTTTTATTAATATGTTCCTCATTCGAGTTTCAGAGGAGCAAGTAATTAAACCACAGAACTGTTTAAAGAGCTTTGTTCCTTCTGCCACTGACTACAAACCGGATGGCTGTGGAGGGTCACCCCCTTACTGGAATTGGTCAAGAGGAGTGGAGCAATGAGAGCTCAGCCCTGTCACTGCGGGGGGACGAGTATCATGCCTGTCCTCACTGGAGCAGATGGGTTTGGACCTGGGTCTGGCTCACCTCCTTTCCTGCGAGAGCCCCTGCTGGGCACAGCTTGTGTCAGGAGAGTGCGGTGGGCCCAGGTCTGCTGTCCAGATCTCGCTACCCTGCCCAATGGAGGGGAGGAGCCGGTTACATCAAAGTCTTATCTCAACTTTCCCAGCTCCTTCAGTACAATCTAAGATTATGTTGAATTCTGAGCATATGTTTATGTGGGTAAATATATAAAACTCCAAGTTACTTTTGTAAAAGTATAGATAACAAATATGGCAGTCTAACAAATACATAATTCCAAATGAAGTACTTCGAGGGATTCAGCCCTTTAGTCTTTGGAATAGAGAGCCCACCCACCCACCCTGAGGTTGGCACAGTTCTGATCTTTCTGCTTCCATGTCAGACACTTCATGCTGGGCAGCTGCCTGGCCTGGCATCCATTCAGACCAGAAGGCTACAGCACTGAGAGACTGCCCTGCTTCACTTTGTGTGATTTTCTTCTGTGATTTGTTGACTCATTCTAACTCCTTTCTGTCACTTTACTTTTCAGTACAGATTTATAACCCATTCTTTTGAAGTTAACTCTTTTGGGCCACTGTGGGCTTGGGACCCATAGGAGTGGTAGGGATTTGGAGGAGGATCTGTGGGTGCTGTCGTGGCTGACTGATGCTTTGTGTTCTCAGAACCCGTCACCATTCTCGTGACTCTTAAAAGTGGATGTAGTGAAACTGGCGCTCTTTCGCCCTCACGCAGAATTCCGTTTCATCATGGCTGCAGGATACATGTAGACTGTGTATCTAATCTGTCTAATTGGGTGCATCAGCACAATCGTGCAGTGCTGTGTTCCATGCAGAACTAGAGGAAGGGAACCCTGTAAAGCATGCGTGCGAACGATGCAAACTTGCAGGAAGCTGTGGCTCAGACTCAAGCAAGGAAGATTTTCTCATTGTGCAGCAGAGTAGAGCATTGGCAGCTGTTTCTTCTGAGTTGTCCCTTCCTTCTGTTTCTGTAACAGCTCCTGTGCTTCTGTAACTTGGAGAAGCAAACTTGCCTTCCATGGCCAGGAGCAGGTCTGCATAGCTGCTGAGGGTCCTAGGACACTTGTGTGGATGATCTCTTATTAGAAAAGGCCTGTACTATTACAAGTAACCGCCACTCTGAGGAGCTAATTGTTCTTTGGTAACACATGTTTTGAATTACTGACTTCCCCTGTAAGTAGTTCCTTCCTTTCCTTCCTCTTTGGCTGCCCAAATCCTGTGTTCTTTTTTTTTTTTTAAACTTTTCCCAATTTCCTTGTCCTCACTGCAATTAGTGCAATAATGGCACATAAGGCAGACAGACTGAATGTTGGATTCTTTGATCACTACTGTATATCACATCACTAGATACTGGTTTTCACTTTTATATGAAGATTCCAATCTAGACAGAATGATCTGATGTTAAACTCAATTTTAGAGAAGAATCTGGGGCCCACACTGATGAACTAATTTTTGGCAGTCGTAAAACCTGAGTTGCAGAAATGGCCAATGTTGTGTGTGGCCTGTTGAACGCAAGGACACAAGCAAGGTCGACCAAAGTCAACCGACTGTCTACACTGTTGCCCTTACAAGAAGTGGAACCTGGGGCTGTCACCCTAAAATTCCAGACAGAAATTTCAGTGGCTCTAGAGAGTTCCCAGCTTCCAACGGTGGTTTCCTCAAGAATCACAGTCTGAAGAAACAGACTTCTCATTGGCTCGGACATTTAAAAATCTCCACTCCCGAGCCAACCAGATGCCTGTAGGCTTCAGGGCAGAAGCTCTTCCTCTGCACTCCCGAACAATACAGAGATGGTGAGGCCGTGGCTTGGCTGAAGTTGGAGCCTTGAGCAGGTGTTGAGGGGAGCGCCAAACCGGACAGCTGGAGACTGACTGTAGTTCTTCACGGGGCACACACCTGTCACCTGGAACCTATATTCCTGTGTGACCAGTGGCCCCTTGTGTGCACAGTGCTGACCCACAGCCCTGTCTGGCTGCCCGCCTTCCCTTTCCTCTGGAGCCCATGCCTACCACACTGTCTACTTGGGCAGGATCCTCTTACTACTGTTCTTTGGAGACATAACTGTCATCACTGTTGACTTTAATTCCTTCAGCCAATCCTGGCTGAATGTTGACTGTGCTGCCACTGCTGCAGGTGTGGAGGAAGTGTGGGGAGGTCTCTAGTGCAATCTACACAGAGGAGGGAGGGTCTGCAAGACCAGCACCACAGAGGACAAAGCTTGCTGGGAGGAGCAGCCTTAGGGCAATGGACTCTAGGGGAGGCTTGTGAGGAACCACCTAGACTACTCTCTTTAAAAGACAAGCAGTTACCTTCATTTTGGATACATTTGACCCTGTCTCCGTGTACTGACGTGTACAGAGCTGGCTAGGCCATTTCTTTGTGTCTTCTGTTGGCTTTAAGCAGTATAAATTGGGCTTACTGAGTCTTTCCCCACCCAATGACTCCCAGAAAAACATAGGTAGGATGAAGAGCCCTGCTCCACACTGTGAGCCTGGCCAGGAGGGAGCCTAGAGATAGGGGAGGCTATGACTTCCCAGGGCAAAAAACATTGTACATCAGAGCTGAAGCACTGACCCCAAAATGTTAGATATTAACTCAGTTGTGTTATGCAGATCTCTCTCTCTCTGCATTTCTTGTCCTCTGCTTATTGCAGTGTTGATTTCAGGCCTCCTACCTAGCCCAACTCATGGCACTCACACACTTCCAGCCTCCCTCACTGTCACTCATCCCCAAGCCACTCCCCTCATGGAGAATTAATAAAACCCATGTTCAGCCCTGGGTCAAAGCCTTTGTTCAGGTGAACCACAATCTTGGCTGGACTTAGTACACCTTGGTTTCCCATAACTATAACTATAACTATAACTATAACTATAACTATAACTATAACTATAACTATAACTATAACTATATATATATATGTCTTAGTGTCTTTATTCTCACCTTGGGTTGCGCTGGAAGTGGTAGATTAGAATTAACTTGCTAGAATTCCAGTAACTTCTCCATGGGATTACAAATATAAACTTCCCAAACCACATGGAGATCCAGGAAAGGGCCCTCTGTAGTAGTTGGAGAGCTAGCAAGGGAGGTGTTGCATAAACTGGAAGTAAACGATAAGGTGCCCCGCACCCCCTGTGACCAGTGTGGTGGGAAGGGGTGTTACTGTCCTCACTTTGGAGGTGGAGATGGGTGGCCAGTCATCAGGATCGTGTCACAGTCAGTGCGGTGCTTGGAAGCCACATTGAGCCGTCTCTCCTTTGAGGACTTCACATTGAATTTGTGTTCTGCTTCAGAGCCAGAGTTCTGGTGACAGGCCTGGAAAGCCACCAGAGATGGCAGTTAAGTAGAGCAGACTTGGGCTTAGACCATCTTACCCACTGGCCACTGGGATGTCTCTAGGCCAGTTACCTTTTTCAACCTCAGTTTTCCCCTTGTAAGACTTGTGGGGTTACTGTGCATATGAAATAGGTCATGTGCAGAGCTTCAGTCAGTGCTAAAAGCAGTGGTGATAGGTGTGCTACTCTCCAAGAGCGGGAGCAGTCAGTCACCTGAGGGTACAATTCATACAGCAGAAACCCTCACCTTCAGTCAGTAAAGCTGCCCTTCTGGATTCCAGATGCCAACCAGGACCAGAGCAGGACCCGTGTCCAGGCAGAGCTTGCTCTGTGTGGTCCTGTGGGGCAGGGGCCATCCAGGCCCTGAGCAGTGCTGGCCGCCCTGGTGGAGTCGCACTTAGACAAGAGAGGTGCCTGGACAGAGGTGTGTGGACCGAAGTGTAAGGAGATGCTTCCTGCGTGCCATGAGGTGTGGAGGTCCTTAGGGTAGTTTTTAAGATCTGGGGAGTAGACCTGTTACAGTAGGAAAGGTTAACAGGTAGTTTAATGATGCCAACAGAGGTGGGAGGGATACTCATGGTAGGCAGGATCTTCATCTCTCTCATCCTCCTCCTCAGCAACAGCCCACAGACTTTTCCTGTGTAATCACCACCACAATCCAGTGAAGTTGCGTCTTATTCTTGGTATTTAGACTCTAAAGTCAGCACAAAAAGCGAAATTTGCTTAGTGAGGAATGTCCTTGAGAAATGCCTTAGGAAAGTACAGCTTGGAGAGCAGCCCTCTCTTTAAACCCAACAGGTGTGTGTGTGTGTGTGTGTGTGTGTGCATGCACGGATGTGTGTGTGCATGTGTGTTGTGTTCCCAGGGTGGGAAGTGATTGGCTTGGGCATGAGATGAAACAATCACTTGCTCGCAGTGAAAGGCTGTTCTTAATGGACCTCAGCCACACTCAAAGCCCAGCATGACGAGGCCTCACACTCAGAGTTCTGCGTGAAGTGGGAGGGCTGGGGCCTTGGCCAGGTCTCTGTCCCTGTCTCTCACTACAGAGTACATGCAGGGTGTGTACAGAGGACACAGATTCTGGATCGAGCAGGTTTAAATGTCCTTCTGATAGAACTATGGAATTGTGGCCCATGCTAACTTTTGTTTTGTGCATGCTAGACTCTATAAACTGTATCTATCATCCCATCTAGTCTTTGAGTAAGACAAATAAAATCTGCTGGGAGATAACATATTAATTCCAAATTCTATAGCTATTAAATGATGAGCCAGGATAAAAGGCATCATCGGGTCAGGTTTTGATCTTTCCAGCTTTTGTGCTCAGTTTTCTTAGTTAGAAAACCATTGCATTCACCTAGGTAACAATGATAATGAGAAAGAGAAACTTAATTATTACAGTGGCAGAGGGGCTAAAGATAGAAGATTCCAAAGAGATTAACAGAGAGAATTAATGAGTTACTGTCTTTCAGAAGCCCTTAGGTGATTAGTAATTGTCAAAGAACATGAATAGTTTGGAAAAAAGAAATACAAATTCTAAGACATTTTAAAACTTTTGTGTAACTAGTGATTGAAGAAATACACAGAGTATTATTATATTGGCAGAAATTTTTAAAGTGCTTATACTCTGAACTATAGACTGTTTCAGATGGATATTTCATATGACTATGTACATGGATAGGATTTTGGGGAAGACTGTGCATGTATTTTTTTCAAATCTTAGAGATCACGCAATAAGGAACAGAGGCCTGCGGTAACTTAAAAGAGGACTGTGTCGAAATAATACGGAGGAACTGGGAGTAGGGAGTCAATGCTGGCCTCAGAGGGTGAGGGCTGTGCCACTGTCCCTGTGGGTGTCTGGGCTGTCACCCCTGCTACCCTGCCTGGGGGCCTCCTGACCTCCCTGCTGCCTTGCACACGTCTCCCTGTGGACGGCAGAAAACATAGCCAAATCCAAGTAGAACCCTGCCCGGCCCAATGGCCAGCAGAGACTCCTCACGCTTCAAGAGTGTCCTAGGCTAAGCTTGGGTCAATTAGATTCTGTCAGCTGGGGCCACAGGACCCTGTCAATTGAGGCCACAGGACCCCAGTGTCACCTGATCTGTAGCAAGATCCAGAAGCACATACCTGTTATAGGTATCAGGAGCTTTTTTCTTATTTCCTTTATGCTTTTCTGTAGATTTTAAAGGGCTAAGAACAAGTGAACTAATACCAACTTCAAGAGACAAATTAAATTCTGTTAGGGAAGATAAACTTGTGCCAAGTAACAGTAACCAATATAGGCTAGTTTGTTTTTGTGTTGTAGATACAAAGTTGTAGTAAAAACTTGAGGATCGTTTTCCTGATAATTAGACTTTTAAAAGTGGTATATGGTCTGTTCAGAAAGTATTTTCTTATCACCGGTGGTAATCAAATAGCAATTACAGATCCCAGCACTCTGGGAAGCTGAGGCAGGAGGATAGCAAGTTCTAGCCCAGTGTGGGCAACTGAGCAATTTAGTAAGGTCTTGTCTCAAAACATAAAAAGATGTGGAAATGTGACTCAAAGCAAAGGTCCTAAATTCACTCTCCAGTACTAAGAAAGAAGAAAAAAGAAATTAGACAATACTTATAATAGATACAATAGAAAAGATCCATCTATCAGGTAGCTATGGAGAACTAAATGCCTTCAAAATTCCTGCTTAGTGCTAACATTATATTAGAAAGTCAGAATTTACTCTGAAACAGGGTTTATACAATGGTTAAGTGTTGAGGAAGATTTTACACAAATTACATTCCTTCTATGAAAGAGATGTAAAATTCTTCAAGAACCACTTGAATCTGTAGGACTAAGTGGGAGGTGATAAATTTGAATTCTATTTTGAAGGCAAGATTGGATTATGTGAGAGAACTCATTCAGAGTTAAGTTCATGGTTGGTACTAGGTAGAATTAAATTTCAGCTAGTGAGCTCTTAAGATAGACACAGTGTTAGTCAACTTTACGTGATTGTAACAATACCTCAGATGACTCAGGGTAAGGAAGGAGAGGTTTATTTGGGCTCACAGTTTGAGAGGTTTGAGTGCATTGTTGGTTGACCTCCTTGGCTTTGAGTTTGTGGCGAGGCAGAGCATCATGGTGGGAGCCTGAGGTCCAGGAAGCTGCTTACCTCATGGCAGGCAGGAAGCAGAGGGAGAGAGGCCCAGTATCCCCTTCCAGGGCGTGCTGTCTTATGACCAGAGGGCTTCCAGCTAGGAACCACCTCCCAGTGGTGCCATAGGCAAGGGACTGCACCTTTAACACATGGGGGACGGCTATCAGTAACCAGGCAGAGGCTGTCCACGTCCATTCTCCAGTGAAGTGGTGTAAAGCTTGCGTGGAGCAAGGGAGTGAAAGGAAATGATAATTGAGTCTGTCCCTTGGCTTAACTGTATTCTGGGAAGGAATTGTAGGACAATCAGTGGTGATTTTATGTCTTGGTAGTTACGATAAACTATGACAGAAATACATTAACAGCTGTACTATAAATCAACTTAGGTGTTAAAAAGACCTTTAGTGCATGCATGGGTGTGTGCGTGTGCGTTGTTCCCCATCCTTTTGCTAAAGTGAAGTTATAATAAAGATATATTGTTTCTTTTCATTAGAAAAAGACATTAGCTCTGTAAAGAGTAAGCTGATCCCAGGGTTTAAACTTAGTGTAGTACCTTGTTAAATCTGAATTTTCTCCTTTTCAAACATAGAGTAAGCATAAGCTTATTGCTGTTAAAATGATCGCTGTAATATGGCTCTTCCTTGAATTACATTTCTACTTTCTGATCATTGTGTACAAGAGTCAGTTCTAAGGTCATCCTGAAGAGCACATCCTAAAGGCAGCTGTGGCCACCTGAGGCCCTGGGGAGCAGGACAGTTCCTACACCACTCTCGAGTCAGCCGCAGATTGTGGTTGGGACCATTGCTAGTCTCTTTCCAGAGTGTTGTCTATCCTAGAAATCCTTGGGCTGTCTTCCCTTGGAAAGAGCTGCTAGGTCGGGCAGGCCAGGAGAGGCCAGGCCAGTGCTTGGCTGCCCTCATGCACGGTGGCTTTGAATAGGGCTGACTCAGGTCCAGCTGTTTGCCTGTCAGGGTTCAGGCACCTTTGACATCAGGAAATACTGAGGCCTTTGGCCAGGCAGGAGGTAAAAAGGGACAGACCAGAAGTCCTTCACTTTGAAGCCATCCTTCTCCTGCCCCTCTCCTATTCCCTTTAACTGCCCAGAGGTAAAATACCTTTTCAGAAAGGCTAGGGGCCCATTGTTGGAGAACATTGGCAGAGCAAGGAAATGCATGGTGCTTGCGTAGAATTTCTAGTGGCAGACAGATCAAATGGGGCCCCCTCCCATCCAAGTTTGATGGGTCTATTTCATGCAATGCAGATTTAATTTATCTCTGTCTGGTGCTGTGATAGCACCATAAAGGTACTTTCTTGCTCTCAATAGCCTCCCTTTAGGAAGTCCAGTGTATAACAGAAGGTCATAAAAGTATACAAAAATGCACGCCAGGTGCTGTGATTGTCCTGAAAAAAGGAAGGACTCGTGCCTAGGCCAGGGAATAAGAAAAATGTCACCTTGGAGACAGCTCTGGCCTGGATCTTAAGAGTAAGCAGAGATCTGCCAGGTGGCGAAGGGTACTTCGTATCAAGAAGCAGTGTACCTAAGAGATTGAAAAGTGTAATAAAGATAATTCATGTTCAGAGTAAGAGAGTTGGTGTAGCTAGAGTGTGGGGAGCAGAATGGCTAAGATTTATAAGATAAACAGCACCAGATCATGTTAGATTGCAGTGGGACTTGATTCTGTGGAGAGAGCTGGCTGAAGCTTTCAAGCTGGCAGGCAGTGTGGTCCTAGGTGCGTTCCAGGGCGATGACTGGACAGCCCGGTGCAGGAAGGACTGGGGTGACAAGGTGCGGAGCCTTGGCATTTCCACAAGGAGCAGATAGTGCAGGCGAGAGAGGACGAGTTCCCTGAGTAGAGACAGTGACACCTGGATGCAGAAGGAAGGACCGAGAAATCTAGAGGAGCAGTACTGTCATGACTTGGTGATAGCTGTACATGTGAACAGGTTTGGAGAAGTGGGAAGTGACCAGAGAAGCCCACAGGCTTAGGCTTATCATTAGCTTCATGGGGAAGGTGACTAGATCTCACGTTTGACTCCGATCCAGCTTACTTTCCCATCACACATCTAACTAATTTACATTTATGTATGGAATCTGTATGTTTTACAGCTTTGAAAACAAATGCCACATAACATTTTTAGTGTGATAAGCTATATTGGCTTCCCTTTTGCAAAACATAAAATAGAGTATAAGGAAAACAGTGAGATTTTAAAAGCAGCTCTTGAGTTTTCCTTCTTGTCAACTTGCTAGTACTTGCTATCCTGGAACTGTATTTAAAATTGTTGCCTGTCAGCAGGTGACTGGGCCCTTGCTGTGGGGTAGAAGCAGAACATAGAACAGGGTTTAATCTGAATTCATAGAATATGTGGAAAATATATCTATATGATGTATATGTATATATGATTATATGGAGAGGGAGGGGGCGGAAGAGAGATTGTATTGTGTGTGTTATGGGAATTAATCCAGCACTTTGCACCGAGCTATGTCTTTAGTCACCCCACCCTTTTTTTTTTTTAATTTTTGAGACAAGGTCTTCCTAAGGCACTAAATTGCCGGATTTGAACTTGCAATCTTACTGCCTTAGCCTCTGACAGTGGTGGGATCATGAGTCTTAGTTACTTTTCTCTCATTGCTGAGAGAAAATACCCAATGCCCAAAATAAAGGAAGGAAAGGTTTACTTAGCTCACAGTTTGTGGAGTTTTAAGTCAGTAATCAGCTGGCTCCAGGGCAGGGTGGCCTGGCACAGGTGCCACACTTCAAGGTGGCAGAAGACAGCAAAAGCAGCAACAGCAAGAGGGGAGAATAAGTCTCTTTTCCTGCCTTGTATTGTATGCAGGCTCTCAGCCCTAGGGCAGGTGTAGTGCCATCTTGGTGCCCTCCTCTTGCAGGCAATGAGTCTGATGAAGTTGTTTACAAAGTGAGGACCCTGGCCCCCTGCCGAGTCACTTAGTTAACCTGCTAAATGGCTCACGTTGACACAGTGTATCAACCATTAAAACGGGCAGTAATATGTATTTGTTTTTTCAAGGAAAAAGTGTAAAGTCTATCTAAGGAATTACCTAGTTATGTAATTTTTTGTTATTGCACATGGAAGCACTGTGAGTGCTGAGCTGAGAGACGACTGTAGGATGCTGGCTTCTGTTCTTTCAAATGAAACAAGAACATGTTGCAGTATTTATTAGCCTTTAAGACACCTTCCCCTCCACTTTTCCCCCTCTTTGTTTCTCCTGAGCACTTTGTAATTTTTTTTTAATCTACCAGCATACTGCTGACCCTTGAAAACCATGTTGGACTGCATAAATCCACTTATAGGCAGATTATTTTTCTTAGATTTGCAACAATTTGAAAAAAAGTTACAGAGACTGCAAAGCCTAGGAATACTGAAAAGATTAAGAAAAACTGGATATGTATAAAATATTGTATAATGTATGTATAAATGTATAAAATATATGAATGTATAAAATAGATGCAGACAAGTTTAAGTCTATTTTTATCATTTACTGCCACGAAGTATACACAAATCTATTCTAAAAACAATTGAAACTGAGCCAACACACACACAGGCCACACTATGCCGCCAGCAACTGGGAGGGGGTGAACAACTGGGGAGGTATAGGGGCTGAGCTGAGCTTCCTGAGGATTTCACAGCCATCTCCTGTTGCATCTGTGGTGCGCTCAGCTGTTGCAAGTACCAGCTGAGAGCTGGGGCTCCCCGTCTCCCCGTGACTGGGTCGGTAGCTCTGTAGTGTGTTGCACATCTACTTCTCAGAGTGCCCGTTTTTTTTCCGTACCTAATGCATATGAAGTACAAGCCAACTGGTTATTTTGTTGGTAAGAATTCTGGCCAACAGCAGGTTATTAGTAGTGAAGTTTTGAGTATCAGATGTTAATAAGCCCAGCATGGAGGTGAACATTTGTAAACCCAGCATACTGAGAGGCTGAGGCAGGAAGTCCAGCCTGAGCAACCTAGTGACTTAATGAGACCTTGTCTCAAAAATAAGGAAAGACTGGAGATGTAGTTCAGCGTGAAAGTCCTAAGTTCAGTCCCCAATACCACACACACGCATGAGGCTACATGCAGGTTTTCCTGGCTAGGGGTTGACAGCCCTGATCCCTGCAGTGTCCTTCAGGGTTGCATGTGGCTGCAACCCTGTCTCTCTCCCAGCTGGGCCAGGAGCTGTCTCGCTTCCATCCCAGCTTTTGGCTCAGCGTAGAATCCCCGTGAACACAGGCTGTTGAACCTCACTAACCCTGATGAATGAAAGGAAGGTGAAAGGGAAGGTAGAGGCCTTGCTGCAGGCTGCCTTGACAGTTGTGTATCCTAGCATTAACCCCTGGAATGGAAGGAGGAGTGCTGGCCAGAGAGGCTTGACAGCCACTGCCACCTTGCCTGTGTCACTGCTGCTAGTGGGGCCCCGCTCCGCGGAGGAGCCGCCTTGTCCACAGTCTCTGCCTGGCTCTCACGCTGGGCTGGGCGCTGTCTGGATTCTCTTTGCCCAGCCCTTGGGTGCTTGCACAAAGCCCTGCAGACTGGAGTTGGGGCCACTTGCTGAAAGGAGTGGGGCTGCAGTGAAGGGTGTGAAGTGTCGGAGACTCACCAAGGGGTCTGAGGGTGTCCTCCACAGTCAGCCCAGGGGCTACAAGATACTCTCATCTTCTGGAATAAAATGAAGTCTTTTTAAATATCTGTTGGTTTGACTTTTCCACCTCTCTGCTGTTTTCTTGCTTCCCCCTGAATAAGATTAACGTCCTCCCCTTTTACAGAAGAGTAAGAGAGATGCAGGCAGAGGAGAAACTACTGGCACAGGTCTGTGAGTGCATGTATCTTATTTTGTGTCTTTCAAATATGAAAATGATTAGGGACGGGGTAAGGACCAAAATCACACACACAGGAAGATAGGACGAACTAAAAACTCTGGCTTTTTTGAATGAAATACTTCTTTGAAAGGGGCACACAAATGCACTCTTAATAAATGAGTTAGTCATATTGGCGAAAGCTCATTCAATCTTTAAACAGGAACTTGAGTTTAGTAAATAACTAGCTGCTAATTTCAAACTAGTGTGTACTCTCATAACTAAACTTGCAAAAGCAGAACTGAAACTTTTCTCAGAAGCCAGTAGAAAAATAAAAATAGTAAGCAAAGGAGAAAAAGCCCTTGAAAAAGTTACAGGGTAGAATCAGGCAGCAAACCGAACGAATTTCCCTTTTCAAGCTGTGGTTACTGCGATCAGCATTTCCTCTTGGCTCTGAGTACCATGTTTTTGAGAGCCATCCTAGCTGTGAGGGATAGGGCGTGGCATTCCTTTACAGTGATGCACTGGGCGCTTGCTGTGTGCACATTATGGAGTGAACTTTTAGCACAGACATTTATGTTTAAAGGAAAATAAAGTTTAATAGTAACATAAAAACTCTTGTTTCAACCCTCAGGGTAATTAGGTGGTTTATATGTAAGTAAAAAGAGTAAAATATGATTTTATAGTAAAATGCCTCTGTCTATTTAAGTACCAAAGCTTTAATTTGTTACTCAAGTGAGGAAAGGAATGGCACACTTAATATTTTAAGATGGTAACTTTATGTAATACATACCATGATATAATATTGGGGTAAACTATTGCTGTGCAATACTGTACTAGATCTGGAAACTACAATACTTTAATTGGGCAGTTTTAGTTCCAATATTTTTTAGTGAATACCCCAGAAAGTTCCCAGATGCTTAGTAAATTCACATACAAATCTGCAAATGTTTATGTGCCTTTTGTATTCGGTTGACCTTGTGGAGGGGGAGGAAGTATGGTACTAAAAATAATTCAGTTCTAATGAGAAGGGAAACAAGGAGGGGGAGGGAGAACGGAAAGAAGCAACAAGGAAACAAGAATAGAAGAAAAATGGAATCAAAGCTTCTGTAAATAAAGAGGGGAAGAGAAGCTGAAGGGAGGGAAGGGAATGGGGAAAACAAGAAGCAAGACATGTACAGGTACAAACTTCCTTATGTATACCTGAACTGCACCAGTGAAACAAAAAGTTTAAAAAGATAATTTGGGCTAGGTGTGGTGGCACATGTCTGCAGTCCCAGCGACTTGAGAGGCTGAGGCAGGATGATTGCTTAAGGCCAGGAGTTTGGGTCCAGCCTGAGGAATACAATGAGGCCCTTTATCTTAAAATTCTCCTCTCCCTCTTCTTCCTGCCCTTTTCTCTCTCCCTTTCAATCTCTTTCTCCCCTTCCCTTTCCCCTTCCCTTCTTTCCTTCCTTCCTTTAATAGATTAATTTCAGTTTTTCCTTTTTATAAGCTGCTACCTTCATCTCCATGAGGGTGACACTTTGGTAGGACAGTATGTCCAAGGTGGAAATAACAGGCGATGGGCAGTTTTCCTGCAGTTTACACCATACCATGTCCCAGTTGCTGCCTCAATCTACATGTCCTGTGGGCACTTGAGAGGACATTTTACCCATAATTTACAACCATTCTACTCTAAGCTAAAACATACTTTGTGTCATTATTATGTAGATTCAGAGAGCACACATGCAGCTACTCCGCAGGTAAACTCTCAGCACTGGTAAGGAATTAAAGAGGCAGAGTTTAAAAGAAAGGAAGAGGAACTGGGGATTTAGCTCAGTAGCATAAGTGCCTGCCTGGCAAGTACAAGGTTGTGAGTTTGATCCCTGGCACCAAAAAAAAAAATCCTGATTTCTTCTTTTGGGGCCAGGGATTTAGCTCAGTGGCATAAGTACCTACCTGGCAAGTGTGAGGTCATGAGTTTGATCCCCGGTATAAAAAATGAATAAAGTAAAATAAAGGAAGAGGTTTATTTGGAAAAGGGCAAGAAGGGAAAAGACAGACAGCCACTCTGAAAGAATAGTGGCGTGGGCGAGGTGAATGCCCCTTGGTCCAGTCTTTCATTAAGGCTGGACCCCTGCTCCATGGTGGGTACCTGGAGCTTGGCACCATTAGATTGGCTCTCTGGCTACCTTTGACCTTAGCCTGGGCTCCTTTGCCTGCATTTTCTATGGTCCTGTGACACCTTCCTCCCTGCTTGTGATGTATAAGGGAAGGCACCTCGTGGGAGGCTAGTAAAGTGTGTGTGCAGTACAGTAGTACACTGATCCCAAGCGGGGGATGTATGTATAAATGCAAGGGTCTGGTCTCTGAAAGGGTTTCGCCTCCTTTGTATTGTATCCAGTGGGAAGGCTGGTTACCCTGGTATCTCATGTTCCTGGCTCCATCCTGCTAAGTGGTGACCCCTGATCTTCGTCTAATTGCTCAAGTCTAACTTCAGAGGCAAAAGCTGCCTTTAGTAAAATTTCCTATGAATTTCTTTAATGAAGCTGAATGAAACTGTATTTTATCCTTTTTCCTGTCTGTGATAACCTTTCCCTGTGAGACTTCCTTTTTCAAATATTCTGTTACCAAGTTATTCTGTTACTTTTGTCTCCCCAGTATTGGGGATTCGTCCCAGAGCCTTCACACTGAGCCACATTCCCAGCTTTAATGTTTCATTTGAGACAGATCTTGTTAAGTTGCCCAAATTGGACTCCACCTTGAATCCTCCAGCCTCAGCCTCCTAGAATGCTGAGATTATAAGCGCTGTGTCTAGCTTTCTATTATTTTTATTTTTCAGTTCAGGAGATTAAACCCAGAGTCTCAAGTGTGCTAGGCAAGCGCTCTACCACTGAGCTATGTCCTTAGCCCTATCTGGTTACTGTCAGATTAGAACCTAATGGCATCCTTCAGCTAAGGAAATTCTCTTAATTTTCTATTGTCCTAACTAATAGAGTCAAACTATGCAATTAGGTAGTCCAGCATCCAGGCTGGTCCTAAAGAGTATGATAAATTTCTGGGTGAATTCAACTTAAAGTCCTGTTGAAGATTAGTATTTTTCTGTGTAGCGTTTACTGTTTACACTGCAGACTTTAATCACAATTTTATCATGATGTTTGTGCCATGATGTATTTATGATGTCGGTTTTCTGACATCTAAATTTTAGGAATAAATCAGAGATTAAGAATTATTAGATGAGATGCCCAAGATCACTTTTAAAAAATTGTGCAGAAACAAACAGTACATGTCCCCATCAAGTAACAGCCTGTAGAGTTTGTGTCCTATAAGATACAAAGGATGAGTCCTTGGAACGCAGAAAGCAGGTACCAGAACTAGGAATGTTTTGCCTGCAGAGGTAAAAGCCACCTTAGCATTCTCATCAGTGATGAAATGAGTCATCAGAGTAAGGACATCCCATCTTGTCCCTTTGCAAAGAGACAAATGTCCTTCACTGGCTGACCTTTCACGCAAGGGCTGGTGCCTGTCAGCAGATGTTTAGCAGCTTACTACCTTGCAGAGACATTTGAAAAAATACACGGAGTCTGTCCCTTTGCAGTGACGGTGACATGGGAATGAGAAAGTACCCGCGACCCAGAGCAGTAGAAATGCAACTGCAGACAGCAGATGTTTCCATCATTGTGGAATTTGATCGCTAAACAGATTCAAGTGTATCTTTTATAAGAAATGACCCCACATGCATTCAGACTTAAGTAAGATTCTGCTAAACTTTGTTTGAAAAACTTTGAAATACTTTTAGTAGGTTTTAGACTAAGTGTTTCAAAAAATTTTAAAAATGTAATAATGCCTTCTAAAATATCTGGGCAGATGGAAATGTGCTGTAAGAATGTGAGGGGAAACCTGGTAGATGGTAGAAGCCATCAGTGGATTCAGTAACTGCACCCAGTGATCCCTGTGCTGCTCGGGACAGCGGGTCCCCTGGGTGCGGCCGGTAGCTGAGGCTGAGGAAGGAAGCAAAGTGATGCAGCCCACTCTTCATGTCACTGGATCATGAGCTGTTGACCAAGACCTCAAAATGCAGAGGAACAGAATCAAGCGTGTTTTCTGAAAAACTAACATTTTCCCTTTACTTCACCTTATTGTTCCAGTTTTGTCCTACAGCATGTGCATGAGTGCATGCATGCAGTGATTAACTCGGGCACACATTCCTGCCTGCACACCAACCGGGAGTGCTTGCCTGGGTTTGTGCTTACAAGGCTGTTTTGTGGGAAGCTGGGGGAGCCCTGCTCTGAGGGCCATCGCCAGTGTTCTCTGTGCTGCAGCCGGGACAGGGCCCAGCCAGGCTTGGCCATCGTTTTATCAGTCCACCCTCCCTGGCCCCTGGAGAGGGCACCCTTCAATGAGGTTGCAAAGAGTGGTGGACAAAATGTGTGCAGGTCAGGCCTGGTCCCTGCCCTTCAGGAACTTTGGGTGTAGTGAGACTTACAAAGGGTGCCTCGGGAATATTGAAGTTCAGCGATGGGTAAGTGCTGAGAGGGAAGCCCAGAGAGAGACCTGGCCTCGTGTAAAGTTCCTGTGGTCCTGGGGACACAGAGTGGTGTGGCTGAGAGAGATGGAAATTGTTGAGGACAGTAATGAGCAGAACTTTAAGGGAAATTCCCGAGTTCCCAGCGCTGTGTTACATAAGGGTTCCGTGCTTCCTTGTAGATACATGCAAACAACCATCTAAGAAGGGATTGAAACAGCTTGCGTTTCAACATGTAATTTTTAAAATTCTTTTTCCAGTTTGCATGTGTAACTGTGATCCCCGCTGCTGGAAACCCGAGTCTTCGTTTGCTCTGCCACCCTAGACAAGAAATAAGTTTGCCTTTGTCATCTCCAGGCGAGGACAGAATGAGCCGCAGTCTATGAGCTAAGAGTTGTTTACCAGTGTGAGATTAGTTAGCTAAATGTCACTAAACTGTGCTACTCATCAGTGTGTAAATGAAAGCGCTGTGTCTGTAGGGCCACATGGGTGTTCTATAGACCCTAGCATGGAATGGAAAATCTATTTCCAGTTCAGCATTGTTGCTGCAGTTGACAGTACATAGATTTCCAGAATAATTAGAAAATTTCAGCCAGATGCGGTGGTGCTTTCTTCGAGGTTGAGGCAGGAGGATTGCAATTCTGAACCCAGCAAGGGAATACTTTTAGTTTATCTAGTACTCATTCTCCAGTGGAAAACTAGATGATGGAAGTGTGCTATTCTATTTTAACTTGTCATCTTTTTATTTTTGATCTTTTTTCTCACCACAAAGGCCATATCATAGAAAAGGTTACCTAAAAGGTCACTAAAGCCTGGGTCTGCTGCGGTTGCCGTATACCCATCATTCCAGATAGTTAGAGGGCTGAGCCAGGAAAATCACAAGTTAAAGACTAGTCATGGCAATTCTTCAAGCACTGTCTTTTTTAAAAAAATCTATTAAAAAAAAAAAAGAAAGAGCTGGAGACGTTGCCCAGTGGTGAAGCACCCCAGGGGTTGGCACCCAGAACTGCAACAGAACAAAACAAAAACATCAAAACTCTGGATCTAATACTGTATTTCTTTGGAACTGACTTTACAACTGTACTGAACATCTGAGATTGCCAAAGGACACCATATACTTAAGGACATCATTATATCTCTGTGCGTGACAGACAAGTAAATAAGGCAGTTGCCAGTTGTATTTGAGTTGTCTTCACCTCTAGGTTTCTATTTTAACCTTTAAGAATATTGGGGCCTGCCAGGTGTGGTGGCATTGCCTGTAATCCCAGAACTCAGGAGGCTGAGGCAAGAGGATCATGGAGAGCTCAAGACCAGCCTGGGCTACATAGTGAGTTCAAGGACAGCCTTGTTCAGTAGCTAGACCCTGTGTCAAAAAAAAGGGGGGAGAGCAAAGAAAAAGAATATTGGGGCCAATACAAAAGGCCTGAGTAGCTGCTGTTGCCCAGGGCCTCTAGGGGAAATGGAGCCAGTAATTATAAGAAATTCAGACGAGGCAACTGATCAAAAAGTAGAAATGGAAGCTGTGGCTTTCATGTCCCTGCTGGCCAGACCTTACCCTCTGTCTGACCTGGCAAGGGTACAGCCTACAAGTTATTTTCTTAAAACCTCAGAGGAGCCTTTTCTGGAAGTGCATGGTTATTTCAAAGTTGGAAAAAATAATTATTTGGTTCCTGTGGAAATTTATGAAAAGAAAACATTTTTCTTGACTTCCTTCTCAAAACTTGGGAACATGACTTATGCAGATGTTCTCAGAGCGGGGAGGCAAGAGGTGAGGTAAGGTGAGGGCAGGGTGGTCCTGCCGGTCCCCTGTGAGCCCTTGGTTCTGCCTGAGTGTCACTGGCAGCCTTGGCGGCTGGGAACTTGGGGGCACTGCTGTGAGCCAGAGCCTGAAATGTCTTTTCCCTTCTGCTGCCTTGTGAAATTGTGCTTCAGGATAATCCTCAAAATCCTTTTCTTCAGTTGTCCAGACCTCGGGGATGAGAGCGTGAAGGGAGGAGGCAGGCTTGGTCCCCCAAACAGATACTTGGGAACCTCTTACTTGTGAAGCAGCTGCAGCCCTGGGGTCTGAGGCCCAGGGACAATGCAGAAGGGCAATGCATGGAGTGTCCAATAGGGCTCCATGATTGGGCAGTGGCTGAGCACAAACAAATGAGTTAGGAGAGGGAGGGGAGGCTGACTGAAGTCAGGAAGCATAAATATGTAGCTGAAAATGTCCTAGTTGCAACAGTTTTTACTGTGACATGCGTAACATGAAATTGTACCACTTTCAAGCCTGTGCCCTCAGCATTAAGTCCATTCATTCGTGCCTTTGCAGCTTTTCCCACGACGCCATCCCCAGGGCTTTGTCAGCCTCCCTCGTGGAAACTCAGCACCATTAAATAGGCTTTGCTGGCAGCACCAGGCAGCCTGAGGGCTAGAGCCTGCGGGTGGCATGGGCATGGTGTTGTAGGTGTGGGTGGAGAAGACAGGAGCACAAGGAAAGCATGTGTAGAGTGGGCTTAGGGGGAAGCAGGCGTGATAGGGGTACAGAATGTAACTGACCAACAGGAAGTGCAGTTTTCATCTGGTGGAACCCAGATGGGTTTGCTGTAAAAATAATGATGGTCACAGTTAAAGAAAGACCATGATTTATCAAACAGTTCTATTTCTGCTTAGGATTAAGGTGACATACATTATCTGGGATTACTATGAAGCATAATTTATTAGGAGGCATGCCAGAGTTGGACAAAATATCT
The DNA here is from genome assembly GCA_004027295.1 of Dolichotis patagonum. Classification (NCBI taxonomy): domain Eukaryota; kingdom Metazoa; phylum Chordata; class Mammalia; order Rodentia; family Caviidae; genus Dolichotis; species Dolichotis patagonum. The sequence goes on from PVJX010003962.1 coordinate 43,416, forward strand.
GTGATGTGCTAAAGACCTCCAGACTCCTACAACACAGTAAGAAATCAATAGAAAAAGATATGAGCAGAGTTCACAGGAGTTTAAAAAATTGGGTAACAAATATTTAAAAACATAAATTATGGATCAGAAAAATACAAGTCCAAACAAAAAATTTTGGCACACAATATGTTAACACACATACTCAATTTGAAGGATTCTTTAGAGAACACATTACCAGTGCATAGGAGGCGCTTATGTGCCCTTCTTTCTCTACCGCCCACCAGAGGCCATGCTGAATGTTATGTTTATTTTACCTTTTGATTTGACCACATAAGCTGTATGTCCACAGTGACGTCAAAAACCCTTTATATAACTGAGTCATACTGTGTTCTGTGACTGCTTTTCACTCCATATTGTTTGTGAGATTGGCCTTGCCAAAATGTACCTTGTGTTCATCTGTTTGCACTGAAAACACAGTTACTCTACACCTATACCTTTCAGGAATAGAGGTGTATTTGGCTCCAGGTTTCTGTGGGTTCAGTGCAAAGTCACAAGTTTTAAGACAAAAATGGTGGGAGGGCCTGGCAGAGGATGGCTGCTCACCCATGGCAGTCAGGAAGTGAAGAAAGAAAGGAGGAGCCAGGAATAAGAATACTTCCTTCTAGGTCACACCCTGGTAACCACCTCCAGACAGCACACCAAGCTACGAGCTCTTCAGTGGATGAATCTGCAAGATCAATCACCTTCTACACCCAGGAGACTTTAGGGGTCACTTTAAGTCCAGCCTGTACCAACAGTATTATAAAATATACCGTAGATTTACTTAACCGATTTTTGTTTTCACATATTAAATTGGCAAAGCTATTTTTTAAAATCCAGTGTAACACTAGTAAAGGGAAGAGAAAAATCATATGGTATTGATATCACATCTTGGGAAGTACAGTTTTTATTTTTGTCTTTTTGAGACGTGGTCTCACTATGTAGTTGAGGCTGGCCTTGGGCTCACTTTGTAGCCCAGGCTGGTCTTGAACTTGTAACAATCCTCCCGCCTCAGCCTCCCAAGTGCTGGAAGTATGGTTTTTAAGTAAGTTATCAAAATGTAACATTTACATACCATTTAGCTGTCAAGTCCATTTCTAGTAATCTCTATAGAAGTACTTGTTAAGTATATGGAAATATCAGAATGATCTCTGAAAATATATATATAAAAAATAAGGAAATTATGTCATAGTCAAATCATGGGGTATTCTGCAAGCTGATGTGTACCTATCCCTGCCAGGATGCCCATCAGGAATCCTCCAGGAAGTGACGAGAAGTAACAGCTTCTCACTGAGAGGGTGGTGGCCCTCTCTGGTCTGGCCCCTGACCAACCACTGTACATAAATAGGGTGGGTGGTTTCTTATGAAGGATGCCACATGTCTCCTTAGGCTGGTACAATTGGAGGAAGTCCTTGGTCATGATACCGTCTTCTAGTACATCTTCATTCGTGGTTAACTTACTGAAGCTTTTTCCTCTTAATTATTTTAATGTAACAAGTAATGGCAGAATGCTGAAAGAGAGGAAATGACACCCACTGTATCAGTCAATGGTTACTAGAGATACAAACTTAATACAGTGTTATGGTTTGCGTTGGCTGTTCCCCCAAATCCTCATGCAGTCATGGAGGCAGGTTTCTAAAGTTTGTGAATGACTCATGGTCCAAGCCTGGTATTATGGGTGTGAGTGCTACACCCAAGTGGATGTGGTCTACATACTGTATAAGGGACAGAGTCTACTCTCTTTGCTCCTCCCCATTTTGCCCTTTTCAATCTTGTTGATCATGGCTGACATGAATAGCTGCCCTTTAGCCACACCACCCTGCCTTGGAGCCAGCTGATTATAGACTGAAACCTCCACAAACTGCAACCTAATAAACCTTCCCTTCCTTAACTTTGGGTGTCAGGTATGTTGTCTCAGCAATGAAAGAAAGTAACCAGGACATACAGGATGTACATATATATAAGAATGTATAAGATGTGCTCACGGCATGCAGGTCAGGTGTGGAAGATCACAGAAGGGCTGTTGGTGCTGGAGATAGGCTGGGGTGAGGATCCATTGGGGGTCTGGAGCTCTGTGTAGGTCCCGTGGGAATCACATCAGAAGAAGATTCCAAGGTGAAGGCAAAGCCTGCAGCTCTTCCCAAGCAACAGATGGAGCCTTCTTTCTTCCTTTAACTTTTGTATCATTATGGCAATAATCCTCCTTCCATACCCATTACTATTGGGGTCCATGAATTGTAAATTGACATAATATCTGTCCTGGGCTCTCCTTACCCTGCCTGCCTTGTGGGCCAATTTTGGAGTGTAGAAATCTTAACTGCTTTTCTGTCAATGAGATTAGCACCCAGGTGTGGGTAAGAATCTTGGCTTGTTTTCTTTGTGATGTTAAATTTGCCCATCATACTGCTGCAATTCAGGAAAAACACCCTACCCACTCCCTTGCACTGGCTTATATGCAATGCTAGCTGGAAGTTCCTTTGTTCCTAGAGAGCACCCAGTAGTCTCAGATCCCTGCTGTGCACCTCAATTTTTGTCTCAGCTCGCTCTTTCCTTTCTCGCCTTGTGCTGTAACCCAGGTAGGAGACTGGAACCCACTGCAGGGATCTCTAATACTGTGCTGAGCAGTTTCATTGGGCATTTGTTCCTCATGTTGACACCATCAGTTAACTATCACACCAATGTAAAGTGTGTTTATAGCTCAGTATGTCTGTGATGCTATGAAGTAAGTGGTGTCATACAGGAAACACTTATAGTGTCTCAGTTACGTTTTTCATTGCTGAGACAAAAAATAACAGGCACCCAAAGTTAAAGAAGGAAAAGCTTGTCTTTTTTTTTTTTTAATCGGTACCAGGGATCAAACCCACAACCATGTGCTTATGCAGCTAAGCTAAAGGCTTATTTGTCTTACACTTCACAGAGGTATCAGTCCAGAGTTGGCTGGCCCCAAGTAGAGTGGCACATGGCTGAGAGGCATCGCAGGGGAGAAACAGTCCATGGCAGGCAGAAGACAGCAAAAGCAGGGGATGGCCACAGCTCTTTCTGTCCCTTTTATTTTATCCAGGTTACTCAGGGTGGGTAGCACTCACTCTTGGAACCTTCATCCTAGTGCCTTTGAGCCTAGCATTGCATCATCAGTGAATCCCAGCATCATACACTCCAGATCCAATCACCTCTGAAAAAGCCCCACCTATGACCACATGAGGATTTGGGGGGACGTCTAGATATATGCTGTAACAGACAGGCTCTAAGTTGAGGTTCGGGATAAGTGCCCTAGTTTAGACTAGAAAAGTGTACTTTTATTCTCTAGGAATATGTATATGAATGACATATAGAAATATAAAAAGTTACATATTTTTAGAGGCTTGTTGCTGTGTTACCCAAGTGGACCTTGAGCTGGTCTAAAGTGATGCTTTCACCTCAGCTTTCTCAATAGGTAGGGCTACAAGTGCGCACACTCAGCAAATGAATGCGTGGATGGTTGAATGGATGAGCAGGCATAGATTTCTAAATATATGCATATATATACTTTTTTAAATAAAAATACTGGGTTTTAATGTATAATCAAGTGTTTTGATCATATTTATCCCCCCAGGATTTTATATATATATTTTGGAAGACAATTTTAAGTTTTGATGACTTTACAGATAGTAAGTTTCTTCTGAACAGCATGAGGAAAATGCAATCGTTCATCACTTGATGGCAGGGAGAGGACCCAGGTACAGCAGTACTGGGCGGTTCTGTGGTCACATAACAACAGTGGCCCATTCACACACTCCCCTGTGTGGTACAAGTCAATCCTCCATATGGCCTCTCTGTACGGTCACTCAGGACAGCGGGAGGCATGAGGCTGCCGCCTGCCTGACTGGGCATATTCTTTTACATTAACCTTAAATAGGAAGAGTGTCCCCGGAAATAACAGAAATACTCAAACCAGTAACAGTCACTTATTCTCAAGTGTCTGGTCCCCCATGGCATTGCAGATAGCTGTGCCGTAAGTCTATGCCAGTGTCACCACAGCTGTGAGAAGTGTGTGGCACTGTCACCAGGCAGTGGGAATTCCTCGGTTTCATTATCTTATGGCAGCACGGATGTGTATGTGGCCTTTGTGGACGGAGCTGTTAGGGAGCTCACACTGTGCCCTGTCTTCCTGCCACTAGAAAGATGTGTGGCCGTCCCTGAGCTCCCACAGTCAATGCGTACTGGAACTGAGTTAGAAGGGGCAACAGCTGAACCTAGAATTGTGTTCTCACCCATCCAGAGGTACTGTCCTGGGCCTATGCGTACCGTGTGGTTGCAATTTTAATTGAAATGTAACTAGAGAGGTAAAAGAAAGGGTTTTTTGTTTTGAGTTTGGGGTGCACTACTCAGCATTGAACCCAGGACCTCATTCATTCTAGTGAGGCAAATGTTATTACTAAGCAATGTCCCCAACCCTTTTAAAATTTTTATACTGAGACTCTGTCATGTTAAGTTATCCAGACTGGCCTCAATCTTATAATTCTCCTGTCTTGGCCTCCTGAGTAGTTGGGATTATGGGCATGTGTCACTGTGCTTGGCTAGAAAATGTTTTTGTTGCCTATTTTTAATAAAATAATAAAGGTTCAAAGTTTGCTTTGAACCTTATTGCTGTATAAAAAGTTTAATAAGAAAATTCAAACAACTGGATTTACCTGGCATGCATTCAAGAATTTCCAGGCCTTGTTTCATTAGGACCCACAGACATGCAAAATGGAAGTTGTACATCAGTTAGTTGTTATTTGTTAATATGTTATTTTAAGCTAGTGAGGAAATTGTTCTAATACCAAGTTGTTATTTAATTTTTATTATATTATTATTTGAATACTGACAAGTACAAGATGGATTATGATTCAAATTAGGTTAGATTCTTTCTATAAAAATGAGGATTTCCTCAAATTGAATACTGGACCATCAGTGTGAGGGTTTTACATCAGAAGTTTTTCATTACTATTCCTACTTCTGTTTTGATCTGAAAATGATTAAATACCACAATCCAGGTGACCCTTTTATCTTATTGTCAAAATATGTTTATTAGCAAATCATAGCTTATAAAACTGAGGTTTGCCATTAATACATGGAAATTTTCAGTGGTATAACAGATGGTTTTTTTTTTTTTTTAATCAGTACCAGGGATCGAACTCACTACCGTTTGCTTGCAAAGCAGGCGCTTATGCCGCTGAGCTAAATCCCAAGCCCCAGTGGTATAACAGATGATGTGCCAGTTAGCTTTAAGTAAAAATGCTAAGGCAGACAATCTCGTCACCAACCTATTTTTAAACATTGTAGATTATAAGTTTTAATTTAGGAAGTATGGGTTGCACAGAAAAATCTTGATTGTTAGAGCATTTCTGTTATAAATGGTAAACCATTAAAGATAACAGAATAAGCTCCCCCCTAATGTAAGTTCAGTATAATGAAAAAACCAAACTTGCGAAATAACCATGTATTTGGCAGAACTCTGTTGTGTCCCTCATTCAGTGCAATTCCTGCAGGGACACCACCTCTGTGACGAAGGGAAGGGCAGGGTGGCAGCCCGCCACCACGCTGAGGTATTTTGTGAGTAGTGAGCTTGGGTTTTAAATCTGTTCTAGGACTGATATCTGTTAAGAAATAACTTTAAAATGCATAAACATTTCCTAAAGAGGACCTTTTCAGCATGGTATCATGAATTCAGTGTTCCCAATTGGACTTTGTGTGGAGCTCAGGTGTTCACCTGAACTAAGGAATTCAATCAAGATTTGAATTTGGTAAGATTTTTGAAAGTTATAGAAAACAGGTACATTTAACCAGTGAGAAAACAATGAATGTAGTAGACTTCATTAAGATTTGCATTTGTGATTATCAAGACAAATCGTCACTTTACTAATCTGGTTTTAAAAGAACAGTAGCTTATACTCCATTTTAAAAAGGATAATTTACAAACTGGAAACTCCCCTTTGTATGGTAGATCTTGACTATTGACAGAGGCATGTAGTCCTGTAATCACCACCACCACAGTGAAATTGCAGTTGACTGCTCTCTTAGTTATGGGTATTTAGTTCCTTCGGAAATGGCTCACCAATCAAAAGTAATCCAGATTTTACTTGCCTTGAACAAAGAATTGAACGAGACAAGCCGAAAACAATGGCAAAAAAAATTATTTGAAAAGTGAAGGATGAATGGGTATGGGAGAAACCAGATCTGCAGAGCAAACTTGGACAGAACAAGAGAAAAAGAGGATAAAAGCAAACATAAAAGTACACGCATCTGAGAAATGCAGTGTGGGCTACATTGAGAAATGCAATAGTGGCTTCCTATGGCTACTTCCTAGGTCAACGTGATTTTCCAGAGTTCTTTTCCACCCTCTGTTATCTGTTATTTCCCCACTACCAGCCTCTGGCAACTAGGGGTCTGTTCCCTATCCCTGTAAGTTCAGCTTTTCGGAAGTACCATGTGGAATCATATACTATATAGGTAGCTTTTAAGTTGGCTTCTAACTCAGGTGAGATCCTTCTTCATCGTTGTTATTGCTGAGTAGTGCACCACTGTGGGATGTCTCAGTGTATTTTATCCATTTATCAGTTAAACACCAGCACCTGGCATTAGGAATAAAGTTCCCATAAATACACATGCTCGGGTGTCTAGGACTTGGGATTGCTGGACCACATGGTTAGTGCCTCCTTAACTGTGTTGGAAACTGCCATGCGTGGAAGTGAGTCACCTAGAATTTACTTTTACATTTGTGGTAGATGCTGAATAAAATTGCAGATTATTGACTTGTGGGCAAGCCCCAGGTATAAATTGGTTGAATTTTAATTATCACTTCCTAGGTATAAATCATATTTTGATTTTCAGGCTTTCCTCTACAAAATAAAAAAAAGTGAATACCATTATATCTTAATTTGTTGTAGAGGGGCTGGGGATTTAGCTCAGCAGCATAAGCAACTGCCTTGTAAGCATGCAGTCAAGAGTTTGATCCCTGGCACCAAAAACAAGAAAGTTCTTAATTTGTTGTAGAAGTGTGATTTTAATTTCTTTTTTTTTTTTTTTTTTTTTTTTTGGTACCGGGATTGAACTCACGACCTCACACTTGCCAGGCAGGTGCTTAAGCCACTTAGCTAAATCCCGGCCCGTGATTTTAATTTCTTAAAGATTGTCCTTTTATCAGTATGAATGGCCAAGGTTTTTAACCTTGACGACCTAGTTTTCTGTAAAATGGTGGTGAATTACCATCTTCTATGAAATGGTGATAAATTGTTACCTTCCAGTGAGAATTTAATGAAATGCTACATGCTTGACATAACACCTGGCACAAAGTAAATGTTAGCTGTCAAAACCGAAATGGGAGAATTTGCTTAAAACCAAACTTGAGACTATAATTTAAATGCTGCTATAAAGGCTTAGGAAGACAGCTGTTGGGGCATTTTTGTGACTGAGAAACATGCTGGTTTTTACATTATTAAGATTTGCCAAGGTTAAGTGGTCTTGGAATCAAATCTAACAGTCTCTCTGCCATGGTGAAACTTGAACACATGGATAGAATTTGCAAAGGAAATAAAAAAACTCAGATTTCTGCTCCTTGATTTCATTTTTCTGCATTCTAATTTTCTATTTTTTATTAGTTCTAAAAGTTAGTCCTGCCTTATATGGAAATGATGCTTTATTTTTTTTGTGGTGCTGGCGGTGGAACCAGGGTGTTGTGTATGCTAGGGAGGTTTTCTACCACTGAGCCACATCCTTAGCTGCTAGAAGCAAATTTACTGAATATTATCACTTTTACTAAAAAGATTGATGACCCCATTTTCTGACAGGCAAGTGTAAGTTTCTGAGTGTCCTGTATGTATGACGCAGTGGGAACTCCTGGCTCTTGTCCTCGGTGACATGGACCGATTCCTATGGGTGGGCACTTGCCTGCTCTGAGGCCTTGCTGAGACCAAGCAGGCTGGCCCAGTGGTTCTGAAAGTATGGTTCCCCAGGTGTTCCCTCAAACCAGGGTGCTGTTTGAAATGCAAACTCTGCGGCTCTACTTCACACTAGCTGCCCCGACGAGGAACAGGGTGTGTGCCCGCAGCTGTCTGGGTGAGTGGCGTGTACCACGCACCAAGACCACTGTCAGACACAGAGTCAGACACAGAGAGAGGAGGCTGCCACCAGAGCCTCTTGTGATAAATGGTCTGCGGGCTGTCACCTCACTGTAATTTGATAAATATTTTAATTCTGACATTTCCTAATTTTTCAAGGTCCTGAGAAAATGTTGAAGTACTAATCAGATTATCTACATTTATAAAGATATATAGAAACAGGCCATAAGTATTTTATCAGTTAAATGGTATTCTTAGATAACATGAAACCTGTTTTCCTCTGGGAAATTGACATATTGTGCCTATGCATTCTGTGCTGTTAATTCACAGAAGCGGATGATCCGTGCTAAGAAGTAAAGCTACAGGTAGCAAAATAGCATTTGGGGACATTCAAAGGAGAGATTTTAATACCTTAAACTAGTGAATTGAGTCTCTGACATCTTTGATCCAGTGCAGGGACCCAGCTAAAAGGGAAAGCAACTGTTTTCATGTGAGCAGTTGAGAGGATTGCTCCTAGGTCAGGCCTTAGTCAGTTTATAAACTCTCCCCTTCCCAGCCGTCTTTCTAGTGTGACTGAAAGTCTGGACTGTGAGCATCTGCAGATGCTCAGTCTCTTGAAGAACCCAGCAACGGCCTTCCCTGGGGAGGTGTGGCGTCTTGCTGTGCAGGGGGCTGTCTCTGGGGCAGCAAGGTCTGAGAATGCTCTGAGGTCCACGGCATAGTGAGCAGCACTCCTGGCTGACCCTTGGTGATCTCCTGATGCCCCAGTGCTTGATGTCCAGGACTAGGATTTTATCACGTGGACTGCAACAGAGAAAAGGCAGATCCTTTGTTGCCATCCCAGAGCACACCGCTTGCCAGTCTGTGGAATCATGTCCACCGAGCAAGGTAAGTGGTTTCGTTTTGTAGCATAGCATGGGGGTCACTGAAGGCTTCGTGCTGAGGGATGTTAGCCGGCAGGGTCTGGTTTTGGTTTAAAGTTGAGAAAAAGCCTCGCATTGTTTTTCAGCTTCAAGATTAAAAAATCTGTACTGTTCACAGCTTCTGGCTTTTCCAGGAAGTTTGTTTTGGGTTAACACAAAGCTCCACATTTGTTTGATAGCAGCAATGAGCCAGAGAAATACAACATTTGTAAAGTTTGACAATTCAGTCTTTAAGGGAAAGAGATACAGACACAGAAAGGAAAAGTCGCTCCATTTCTTTTCTTTTCTTCTTTTTTTTCTTGTTTCTGATGTGAACAAATTTTAATGTTTACCATTGATGCTCCTACTGCAACTCACTGAGAGTTGTTCTGCTAAGACAGACAGAAAGACAGACATTCCCACTGTCCCAGGCTTGTCTTGGCACAGTTCAGAGGCGTGAGCCTTCCTTCTTTTTCCATATAAGATAACATTGCAGCGATAGGCATGGATTTGTTTTTAAAAAGTTACAATAGCTATGCTTTCCTTAAATAGAGAGCTAATTAATGAGAAATTGAGTTCTGCAAATAGAAATGAAATTCCACTGTGTGGTAAAAATGGAAACATGTGACAGGAAGTATTTGCTAAAAATATTTTATAAAAGTTGAAATGGGTTCATTTTGTTAGGCTGTTTTCCCACTGGTTCAGCAAGTGTATAAACTTCCCCAAGGAGAGCCTCCACTGCTAACCGAGATGAACTGAACCATGGAACTGGTAGTTGTGATAGCTCGTGGGGTGTCTTGGTTGTGGTGTCCCCTTCCTTCCTCTGGCTCCTCGGTGTCCAGCAGTGTGAGAGCCCCTGGGTGTGGTCAGGCACAGCCCTGCTGCAGGACAGTGAGCTCCAGCTGCAGCTGCTCAGCCCGGCTGGCTGGCCTCCTGGCTTCTGGTGGTGGCCAAGGGGCTGGGCAGTCTGGTCCCTCTGGCCCGGCTTCTCCATCCTCCACTGCCAGGCAGAAACTGCATCCCTTTGCAGGGTCCACCGTGCTTCTGTGAAGTTTAGGGTTCTGCAGAGCTTAACAAATGTGAAGTTCAATTTTGTTTTGTTTTTTGGTACTGGGAATCAAACTCAGGGCCTCATCCTTGCCAGGCAGGCACTTATACCACTGAGCTGTATTCCTACCTCTGAAGTTCAGATTAAATAAAAGAAGAAGAAATGCAGTAAAAGGGAAAAACGTTTTCTTTCTCTCATCAGTAAAGTTCTCTTTCTGCTAAAATAACTTCTCCTCCTTCCATCTCCAAATAGTCAGAGCTGTCTGGGACTCTTCTATCCACCCTGGAAACCACTCTGAGCTGGAGAGGCGAGAGGCTAGCAGTGGAGTCAGTGCTGAACGCTTGGACAAACTGGTGTTCTGCTTTCTGCTCTAAAGGACAGCACCCCGCATGGAGTGTGCAACAATGTGGGCTGTACAGGTTCCTTTAAAAATGTTTTAAGCTGAAAATACAGTAATACAGCACTTCCTGCCAGTATTGCTTAGCAATTTTTATTGCTATTAAGAAAAAATAATTTAAGGATGCACATTTAGTGTACATGTTCTATGTATATCTTATCTTTTTCGTAACTTGAAAAAAACTTTTCTTTTAAAAGCTTATACTTGTAGGCAAACCTCTTTTTCATAAAACATGAACTAGCATTGTGTACCATGGAAGACTCAGTTGGAAGTACTGAGCTGTTCTTTGGAGGGATGGTAATGTGGCCTTCATCTAATATGCATCAGGTCTACTTATAACTTCATTTGCAGAACAAGATTAAGATTGAAGTTTATTAACTCCCCGTAGATACCAGAGGAGACATTTGGAAGTCAAGAGTAGGTAGGAAGCTGCTGGAATAATTCAGGGAAAAGTTGAGTGCATTCACTCCAAAAATAAAGAGGGCTGTCCACCCCTTCTCTCTCTCTGACTGCCCCTCTGTGATCATCCTTACTCTGGGTGCCTTTTGGTTTTATGAAATGAGGAGCTTGTTTTTATTGGAAGGCACACCATTGTAAAGCTCTCCACGCTGTGTCTGTCTGTCCTCTGGTCGCCCCCAACCCTGGGACCTGACAAGGCCTAGTGTGGGTCCGGTTCTATGTGTGGCTGGTTGTACGATATCAAGGCAGGCAGAAGGAAAGCTTCACTGGGAGGAATGTGATATTGGTCATTCTGTGTGGTGGTTATTAAATCTGGCCTGGGGAAAGAGAATTTTGCTCTCTTTGAGAATAAAGACAAGATTTTTAAAAAACTTAAACAAGAAGTAAAAGCAGTGTATATGTCACCATGTTCTCTGTTTATGTTGTATCCTGGAATTACTATTTCTTATGCTCTCTTTTGTCTTCCTTAAATTTTTTTTCCCTATGCATACTCAATCTGCTTAATAAATCCTGCTTCAAGAATTATCTAATTGACCAGGTCAGTGGTCTCCACTGCTACTGCTCTGGATTAGGGTTGAGGGTTGCACTGAGTGCCTTAGCCTCTCACCCATCCAACATGGGAAACAAGCCTGATATCCCAGCACTGGGCAGGCTCTGGCAGGGAGACTGCGAGTTCAGGTTCCACTTGGGAAACTTGATGAGCCTTGTCTCAAAACATAGAAAGGCCTGGGGATATGGCACCATGCTAAGGGATTGGGTTCAATCCCCAGTACTAGTGGCTGGAGGAGACTTATCACAGTCCTATGAGGAAAAGCATTTCCGTGAGGCAGGGCCTTTCTGCCCCAGCCCCACCCCCAGGCCCTGCCTGTTAGCACCCATGCTCCCAGCCAGCCCAGGCTGCCCCTGTATCTCCTTGAACACCCCAGGCAGGCCCCGCTGCAGGACTCCAGTGGCATCACACATGTACGTGCCTCAGCCCTCGGTTGTCTCAGCAGTGTAGGCTCCCGGTCCCCTTGCACAGACAGTCATGGCTGCCCTCACCCAGCATCCTCTCTTCCCAGTTTTGCATCCCTTGTCACGTTTTTCAAGCGTGTCACACGAAGGCTGTTTTCACTGTGCTGTTCTTGCTCTAGGGTCCAGGAAGTTAACTGATACATACTGGTGGCTCATTGATATTTATTGAATGAATACATTTCTGATCTTCATACGCCTTTTTTTTTTCTGTTAGGAAATTTAAAACCAAATGAACAGAAATATATGGCAAGATAATAATTATAAATACGGTATTTCCCATTTGTTCCCAATTCACTTTTATAGAGTAAATGTTCTTGCTTGGCAGCTCCTCCTCGCTCTTGATGAGCAGTGTCTGCACCGAGTTTCTCTGCACTGGTAGCAGAGGAGGCTAAGCTCATCTCAATTCCTGAGACACAAGAGGTCGGGAAGCCCAGCACGTGGTCTTAGCTGCTAAATTAATTCAGGTGTGACGAGAGAGAGGAAAGATGAGGGCAATTTCAGGTGTGAAATCTCTCATGTTCGGGGAGAGGCATATTGCCAGGTTGGAGAAAATCATGGCATAATAGAAAAATTTGTTGTTTTGCTGCATATTTATGCTTTGCTAATACATTGCCATGTTTTGTGTTGTTTTATTTTTTTTTCTTCTACTGCATTTACATCATTTCTATTTTTGAAATAATCCTGCTAGAGGGAGATAGAAAAATCTGGAGCAAAATTGAATAAAAAGTACCAATCTAGAAATATTTCCTCATAATCATTCATATATAGCCAATAGTTAAAATCTATGAGCTTTTTGCTATCTAATATACTTGACATGAATCATATTACTATATATTAGATCACATGACTTCTTAGTAATATGGATCTACTATAATAAAAGGAAATATATAAAGTTTGAAAATGATTAATGATTTTTTAAAAAATGCAAGCCCCCTCATGCAATCATTGAACTGTTATAAATACCAATTTATATGGAATATCATGTTTTTCTCCATTATATTGTCCAGTATTTACCTGATTTATTTCCATCAGAATTGCTAATTTAGAGCATAAAATACTGATAAAAATATTGAGCCAATAAAACATTTTCTGTGTTTCTTTTCATTTTTGTTTGAGACTGGTATTGCTGTATTGCCCTGGCTGGTCTTAAACTCCTGAGCTCCAGTGAGCCTCATGTCTCAGCCTTCTAGGTAGCTGAGACTGCAGTTGGGCACTGGCTCCAGAAGATATTTTCCCTCTGGGGAGGTGGCTCAGGGGTAGAGTACTTCACTCGTATGCATAAGGCCTTGGGTTTGACCCTTCGCCTCGTCACCCCCCCCCCAAAAGAAAAGATTCGTTTGATACTTTGTGAGTGTAAAACTGCCAGATTATTCAAAGAGTAATGGTGACAAGGTAGGAAACGTCCCTGTATTCACTAGACTGAGTCCTAAAAGAATTTTAATCCCTTTGCCTTTGGTGGTGTTTAATTGGCTGCCTTCCAATAGGCATCTAAAAGCTGTGAGTGATGGGTGTCACAGCAGAACTACAACTCTACGTTTGGAGGATGCAAAAGGAGATGCAGCTGACTGTTTAGGTGGAGGAAACTTCCTCGGGAAAGGTGATGTTGGGCCAGGTTAGTGTGCTGATCACAAGGAGGATGTCAAGCGGAGGGAGCCCACCTGCTGTGCTGAGTTGAGTTACAGCATCCCAGGAACAGAAGGAGACAGCTCAGGAACCCTGGGGAGGTCCCTGTCCCACCACAAGGACCCTTCACTGAATGAATATAGTAGTTGAGTGTTTTATTTGTGGGAACAAAATCTGCATATTAGAAATCATCAAACATGACTTAGGTAATGCAGTTTTACAATTTGGAATTAGAAAGTGGTTATCTTTAATGAACTTGCTCATTTTTTCTTCCTAACTTCCCTCTCTGTCAGCTGGAAAAAATACTAGGTAACTACGTGCAGTACTTGCTTTTTAAAAAAGTTTTGTATGACTGAAATAATCCTCTGCTCTATTAGAAGCTTAACCCACAGTAATATTGTGCTTCTGGTCTACAATCTTAGGGGAAAAGCTAGGTGGCCTGTTGGATTCGTACCACAGTGGGGAGTAAGGAAAGCAAACTTCTAAGTTTGTGTTTATTTTTGTTTTGTTTCATTTTGGTACAGAGAATTGAACTCACGACCTCATGCTTGCCAGGCTGTTGCTTGTGCCGCTAAGCTAAATCCCCAGGCCCCAAACCTCTAAGTCTGTAAACTGTTAAATATTAAATGCTGGTGAAATAGAATTCATACTAACATTTGTCTTAAAAGAGTATCAAAATAATGAGAAGTTGGTGTGGTGGCACATACCTATAATCTCAGTGACTCAGGAGGCAGAAGCAGGAGGATCAAAAGTTTTGAAGCTGGCTAGAATGGCTTAGAATGACCCTGTCTCAAAATAGCATAAAGGCAGCCAGGATATCACTGTGTGGTAGAGTGCTTTACCTGGCACGTGCAAGCCCCTGGGTTCTATCCCCAGTAGCACAAATGAATGCATAGAATCAAGGTACATGGTATCACCAAGCCTTTATAAGAGTGCCATCTAATTCTCTGTGTTTTGAAAAAAATCTTCAAGTCAGAAGTCTGAGATCTACATCTATCTATGACCTGCGCCTAAGCAATGTTAGAACTATAGAAATATTTCTCTAATTTTGAAGGAAGTAATGTTCCTGTAGTCTCAATCATCCCGGACTTTTGACCTTTAGCCTTGGATGTTACTAATACACTCTGTTTTCTCCTACCCCCCCCCCAAATTATAATCACTTCTTAGATAAATGTGGACTTTTCATAGTAGAGCTGGTGGCCCTGAGGCTGGGCAGCCTGCTGGATTGCTGGTGCCTTTAAAGTTGTAGCTCTTGGGGGAAGAGCCAAGAGCTTCACCTACTGATGGGGTTGACTTGACTCACAGCCTGGAGGCTCAATTTGCTTTGGGAAAATGAGTGAATGTGTCAGTCCCTAGGAAATAAGGTGCCAGGGAGCATTGGACCACACCAAGGAATCAGGGTAAGTTTATGGAAAAAGAGTCAGGCTAGGAAGTTTTAGCTGCTGAGAACTAAATTTAGAGAAATCAAATTCTGAAAAGTTAGCCAGAAACATTAACGAAAATCAACTAAGTTAGGATTTAGTCGTGAAACCAAGTTTTCCCTTTTGTCAGGAGGAACAGTAGGTCATTTTTGTTCCTTGTGTTTGGGTAATTAAAAGCAGCTATAATTGGTTTTAACAGCATCCTTGTCAAAACTTAGGCAAGGCTAGCTAGTTTGATTCTCCTTCTTTCTGGACATGCAGATGGATCTGTTGTGAATAAATGGAAAATAGTTTGGCAGTGGGCAGAGGGAGAGAAAAGGCCAAGACTCAAGTCAATTTATAAACCAGAGTCAGCTGTAGCTACTTTTGCCCTTCAAGTTTTTTCCTGCATCTGTTTTTATTTCATTCACATTTAGGAAGTCAGTGAAAAAAATGTAATTTCTTTTTTTTTTTTTTAATTGTGACACTGAGTATATACTCTGGACTGACCTTGAACTCACCTTTCTCTTGCCTCAACCCCCTAAGTGCTGATGTTAGAGGTATGTACATACACCACGCCCTGCTCAAAAATTTCAATTTCATGGCTACACAAGTCTCTCTTTGCATGGCAGAGGTTTCTTTCTTTCTCATTGTCATAAATACTTTACTTCTTTTGAGTTATTGAGACTCCTAACCAGTGACTTTTCATCTAAACCAGGAGATTTTTTTTTTTCAGTTATGATCTAATATCCACAGACTACTTCTTTGTTTTGGCTTTTTGAGACAGAGTCTCACTGTGCAGTTTAGGCTGACCTTGAGCTCACTTTTAGCCAGGCTGATCTTGAATTCGCAATGATCCTTACAAGTGTGCACCACCATGCCTGGCCACAGACTACATCTGATATCAGACTTGCAGGAGTTTTGCTCACACCAGCTCTCCAAACACCAGCTAGGATTTTCTGCTTCCCGTCCTGGTGCTACACCGCTGGGGATGCCTGTGTGGCCTCCTGAGCGGCTCCCACCCCACCTCATCCTGAGCACTGAGCAGCCCACAGTTACGAGCAGCTGGCCGCCCTCGGGTGTCCCTATGGTCCTGTCCTTGGGTTCAGTACCTTGCTAGAATGGATCACAGAGCTCAGCAAACTGCCCTATGGACACTTCTACTGTACTCTAAAGGGTCTGATGAAGGAAATGCATGAAGTGCATGTAGAGGTGAGGTCCCGAAGAAGGTTTCCAAGTGCGGAGTTAGGGTGCCCACTCTCTGGGTGTCTGGGTGCCTGCCCCATCTTGGAGCTCTCTGAACCTTGCCACCAACAGTGGCCTTCCATAGGCATAGCTGATGTTAACCCAGTCCTGGGGCCTTCTTTCTCCCCACAAGGTGCAGAGCCACTGGGCTGGGAGTTCTGGGGCCCTAATTGAGGCTTGAAAGACAAGGAGCCATGGAGGGCTCATCAAGCATCACCTCTTTAGAACAGGAACTCCTCTCCTCCAGGGAATCCCAAGAGTTTTAAGACTTCTCTCACAGGGCACGGGGCACGCCTGTCACCTCCATCACAGGAAATCCCAGGAGTCTTAGTTACTGCTTGCTGTTTGTCAGAATCCAGACAAAGATCAAATGTCATATTTTATCATGTCATAAATGGGTTCTAAAACCAGCTAATCCTACTTTGGAAGGTTTCATGCTTGGTGTCTAAATGTTGGCTGTGACTTAAGTAAGTCACATGGTGCTGTGAGCCTAAATAATTTCCGTTAAAATACATCAGTATGTTTTCACAGTTTACTAACATTTTAAAATTTTGCAAAAGTTTAGCTCAACTATTCACAAATCATGGCATTCCTTTCACACAGCTTCCACTGTTCATACTGATTTGGTCTGAACCTATTATTATAACAGCAAAAAAGGCAGAATTGGCAGGGATGCTTTAAAATATACTGATAACTGCCCACCCGAGAGTCTGATTTAAGAAATTTAGGGTGGAACTGAAGTACTGCAGTTTCCTTTTTTTAAACTTCCACAGTGACTGTCACGGTAGTTGTGGTCGAGAACCACTGACCAGTCTGTACGATTTTAGTGATAGGTGACCTCTTCAGGGTTAACTGGCTCACAGGTCTCAGCAGGATAATTCTGGCTGAATGCATTCAGAAGGCAGCTGCTCACACAATAGCACGCTTGGCATGCAGAGCTCAAGACACTGAGAAACTAAAATTATATCCTAGCACACCGTTAGTGTGCTAAATGCGCCCCAGAGCGGAGTGCAAACTGAGATCCGCTGACCAGTGCTGCTGAGTTCCTGAGAGCAGAGGTTTTCACCTGGCCAGAGTCACACTGTGAGTTGGGACCAGAAGCAAGGTTAGAAAATATGACATTAATGTATAAGTTCAATTTATTGTTCAGAATCTGTAACATTTCTCTGAAAAGGGCCGGCCTGTAAATACTTCGCATTTGCCAGCCTTATGTTGTCTGGGGCAGTTGTTCAGCTCTTTTCAGGTACGGAGGCACAGTGCACGCATACACACCTGCATGTGCATGGCTGGGTTTTGGTCAGATTCCACAAACGGAAGCACGGCCCAGCTGCCTTTGACCCATGGCCCGCACACTCTTGATCAAGACCCATTTTGCTCCTCTTGCTTTGTGCTTGTCACTTGCTGATCCCATTCTGGGGCCCTTTGCTGTTACTCAGTTCATGCACATGCGCAGCCCTAAGCTGACACACATTGCAGCTATGGGAGAAACTGCTTGGAGATCTGTGGCAGGATACAACTGCTTGAGTTTTGGTAACATTCTTGAAGTGAGTTAGAGATTGCTGTTCACTCTGTGGACAGTCATTGTTAGCTTTAATTTCTGAGAAGACATTCTAGGACTGTATTTAAACATCTCAAGAGTACTTGGTTTTTGTGATGTACTTGGGGGCCTTAATGATTTCTATATTATTTGTCAAAACTATTTTAATTCATTTGGGTTTATTGCTGCTATAGTACTTATGAATGGTAATGGAGTCTAAGCGTTCTTACAGCCCCCCGCCCCAATACTGGGAATATAAGTCTAAACCATGAAGCTATGCCTGATGCCAAACATGGACCTGATGGTCATAGAGGAAAGAGCAAACAAGCAGTGGCCTGGACTCAAAGGCCAGCTGTAACTTGCACTTACCATGCTTAGCCATCTTCCCTCAGAGACATCATGGCATGCAGCCCTCTGTCCTTGGGAGGCTGAGGATGACGAGTTGTAAGATGCGTGGAGGAACCTAGTGAGCTATTCTGAGCTGTCCGAGTGGAGGACCAGGTCAGGCCTAGAGAGTCCACAGAGCCAGAGCTTAACTGGGCCCAGCTGGTGTGGCTGGAGTCCTGGTTTCCACATACAGTGGCCATGGTCCACTGTGGGAGGGTTGAAAGCCAAGTGTGGGTCAGAAATGGGAAGCAGAACAGGAAGGCTGTCAGAAGTCTGAGGAACTGAAAAGCAGGCGAGAAAGGTTCCAAGCCAGGGACAGACGAAGCAGTCTGGCACCCTGTCTTCATCTATTGACTTGTCCCAAGTGAAGGCTGAGTTCTCCTATCTTGTGACCTTGGCAGGTGGAACTCCTGGCTGCTTATTCTTGGCTGAAATCAAGGCAAGTAGCCTTGATATAATAGAGATGTAATCACTTATTACCCACTGGGTGAAAGCCAGGGCTGGAGTCTGTCCAGAAGGGGCCTACGGACTAAATGCTGGACATCAGTCCAACTGCTTGACACCTCAGTCATTTTTATACTGGACATAAAAATGCCTGCCACACTTTATCTCATAGGAGTCTTAAGAGAAGCAGGTAAAACGTGCTGTATAATGTGCTTTGCACACCACTACTTGGGTTAGAAAGGATGGTTGTTTGATACCATTACTTTTATTACTAATTATAGTTAGATAATAGTAGGATCAAAAGCAAGTTTGTTGTAACTGTATAAATTTTAAACCACTGTGAGACCCTGTTATGGGTGTTAATATAGTTCTGTGACATGAAGGATAAATTTTTTTAGTGTTTGCTCCAGAAAAACATGTATCTTATTAGTCATCCCTACCCAAAGCTATGCAGAGCTTACCTTCATAGAGATTTCTCTTGTTCAGGAATTGAGGGGGACCCTACCACCCACTTCCTGCTGGGTATTGAACCCAGGCCCTTTTTATTTTTAACTTTCCCATCAGGGAGGATAGGGCACTCTAGTTCTCTGTTGTGTGTGTGTGTTACAAATCTTCAGGAAGATGTCCAGCTTCTTATCATTGAAGTGTCTTGCCTGGTCAGGAAGGTAATACAAGGGAACAGTGTATCTGTTAAAGGCACGTGATGTGCTTTTATATTCACAGGTTTTATATGACACTTGTCTAGATGAAGTAAAACTGCCTGCATTGTTCTACTCCTATACTATTACTATTCTCTGAGTGGTATTATAATACTTTATGTCCTGTACTTTGAGAAGCAAGCAGATTGATTTTGTAACCAGCCACTTCTAAGAGACAATAATTTCCTTTGGAGCTTCCCTGTGGTTATCACATGGCTGCTTAGGCTGTGGGTTTTCACAGGTGAAAGAGGGAGGTGGAAAGAAGGCTGCGCTGGGGGCAGGGTGTAGAGTGTGGACTCAGCTGAGTGTGAGGCTAGGGGCTGTTGCAGGTTAGTGGCCTCCTGGCACGGAACAGTCCTGGGTCCCATCCCCAGGGCCGCCCCTGTGGTCAGAGCATGGTGGTGCCAGGTCTGAAAGCCCCAATCAGGTCTGAGTTTCAGTTTAGGATTTCAGAGTCGGGGTCCACAGGGTGGCTGGGGTCACTGCAGAGACTTGGGAGGCAGGAGTGCAGGTAGAAGGCACAAAAACAACAGCCGTGGTGCCAGGGCCGGTCTCACAGTGATCATGCACCTGTGACCTGCGCTGTGACTATGGCTAGGCCTTTTAGGGCAGCATTCCTAGCTCTGGGGTTATGCAGGAACCCTCAACCTAGAAAGTTCCCGAGGCTGTCCCCTGCGCGCTTCTTCTCTCTCCAGCATAATTCCTTGACTGCCGTTTGTTGCTCCTCATGACAGCACGAAGCAAATTTGTCATCTTTTGATGAAAAACAAGTGACTTAATCCATGATCACTGAAATCAGAAGTAAAAGAGATAGTGAATGCATCATAGCCAGATCACTGTTGCCCACAGATCCCCCCTCCCTAAGGTACATAAAATGACATTTTAGGAAACGTCCAAAGGGAATCAATCTGAAATCTGTAAGTGTAGAGTGTCTGGGGGGCTGACCCAAGGGCACTGCAGGACTGGCTGTGTGCTGGGTGGCCTCACTGGGTGCTGGGATCGGCACACAAGTTGCATTCTTCTTGTAATGAAACCACCATTTCCCTGTTAGTTAGCAGGGGCCTAAGAAGTAGCCTGCTTCCTCCTCCTCATTCCTCCTTGGGCAGCCAGTTTAGACTGACTCCTCAGCATGTACTCATCTCCTCTTCCCTTTTCCTTACACTCCCTTCTGTCATCCTTACACTCCCTTCTGTCATCCTGCCCGGGCCAGCCGTCCCCATCCCTCATCTCAAGAAACATTTCTTGAGATCAGCATAGCAGAATCTCCGCTAGCTCAAGGTGCTGTTAGCTAGAATTGCCCTTTGCCAAAAGACAGAAAGACACACATGTATCTGATTGTGGTTTCTCTTTACTCCTTCCCTCTGTGCCAGTCATGACTGGAGACACACAGAGTGTTGATGTGCATTAAGTAGTGAGAGCTTTCCATGATTTGCACCAGCAGCTTAGCTGAAAGTGGCCAAGAGGGGCACAGCCATCAGCACACAGTTGGGAACAGGAATTCCCTTCTCAAGTTCTATTTGTGTAGTGGGCACTGAGAAGGCACCGTGCCAAGGAAAGATGGACCGTCGTGCACCAGTGCAGCCCGGTGCATGGGTCATCAAATGTCTTGGTTACTTTTCTCTTGCTGCTGAGACAAAATACCCAACACCCAAATTTAAGGAAGGAAAAGTTTATGTAGCTCACAATTTGTGGAGGTTTCAGTTCATAATCAGCTGGCTCCAAGGCAGGGTGGCATGGCACAGGAGCAGCACTTCTAGGTGGCAGAGGACAGCAAAAGTAGCAACAGCAAAAAGGGGAAAACAAGCCTCTTCCCTTCCCTTATATTGTAAGCAGGCTACCACCACCACCACCCCAGGGGTGTCTACCACTCACACCATCTCCTGCCCTCTGCTTGCAGAAGCTGAGGATATTTACAAAGGAGGGACCCTGGCTCCCTGATGAATCACTTAGTTAAACTTTTGACCTTCTCAAATTGACACAATGAACAACATCCTAGAACATTAAGGGCTTTTCATCTACACCCCAGGGTAGAGAGCTGCTGAGTTACTTAATCTTCTAGATTTCTCAAATTGACGCAGTGTATCCATTGTAACACCAAGGGACAGTACTGCCTGCACTCCTGGGTGCTCATGGAAGGTGAGGAAGGAAGGTTGGCTTCCAGGAAGGTGGGCCAGGAGCTGCTCTGTGTTTTTGACCATCTAGCAGAATTGCACCTCTGAGGGGACTATTAGACAGTGTCTTCCTGTGTTGCCCAGGCTGACCTCAAGCGTGCTTCCTGCTTCAGCCTTCCAAGTGGGTACTGTTGGTGTATACCACTATGCCACTTTACCGTTGTTTTCAAAAATAGTTTTTGTGTTTTGGGGCTGAGATATGTTTATCCCAGTTGCAAGTACACTTTGTTGTATATGTTTATGATGCAACAGTAAAAGTTGTCTTTTTAAGCATTTGTGTTCTACTTGCAGGGCCTTTGAAACTATTGAATAGCCTCAGTTACCCATCTTCAAAGCTCTTTTGAGCCCATATTGCTGTCAAACTCTAAGGATTTCAAGCCACTTACTTTACCCAACAGTACAACATTCTTTGAGGTAACATTATGTTACAAGTCTGAAATATTGGCAGCCTCTGGGGGAATTTTGTTGATTCTAGTAAACATAAGTATAATTACAGATTATAATCTAAATCATTCAGTCAATTGCTGGGATTTTGTGGGGGTGGTGGGGGCGGGGTGCTGTTATTTTTATAAAACAAATACATGGATAGTTTCACAATTCCAGATGCTTACACATCTGCCCCTGGGACAGGAGGAAAATTTGGGTGTAGCTTTTTTCTTATGAATATTTAGGACTTGTATAGGAATACCCTTGAATGTTTCAGATTTTAGGCAAAATAACAATGTTTTAAATTGATACAGAGTAAACCCTAATATGACTATGTATTTCTTTATTGTCAGAATTCAGAAAATCTCTCTCATGAAGTAAAAAACTAAGAATGTAGCCAAATAAACTCACCAAAGTCTCCAGAATTCACTTGTTCCATGTCAGTCATCTAGTATGTAACAGGTGGTGTTTCTGGGATATAGGAGAACAGAGACCATTACCTTCTTGGAGCTTACTTTTTTTTTTTTTTTTTTTTGGTACTGGGGATTGAACTCACGACCTCACGCTTGCCAGGCAGGCGCTTAAGCCACTTGGAGCTTACTTTTAACCAGGAAAACAGACAATAAGCAATATAGGAAATAACTGAAGCAGCCTGTCAGAAACTGATGAGTACTGTGGGAAAAATGAGCTGCAAAGCAGGGTAGGAGTCGCAGGTCCGATAAGTAAGGAGGCCAGTGTCTGTCCCTATTTGTAAGATGCAATTTCAGGCTACCCTGGAACCCACTTGGAAAGTGCAGTAGTCAGGGACGGAATGGTGGGGGAGGGGCGATAACAGATGGGTTCCATCCGGAAACGTTGGAAGGTAGAGCCAGCGGGGCTTCCAGACACAGAGGCTGTGTAGAAGAGAGGAGCAAGGACTTCCAGACGCTTTGGGGGCGTTGCCTGGGCATAGATGAGAGTCACAGAGGTGCAGAAGACTTGCCAGGCTGTGGTGTGGGGAGACGGAGGGGGGCTTGGATTTGGGGGTGCTGGGTGTCAGATCTCCACCAGTGGAGGTGCAAAGGTGGCGAGGCACACACAAACCTGACAGTTGGGTGGAGATCTTCTGGGGAGCTGCGCACCAGGACCCCACATGTCCAAAGGCCTGAGATGACCCAAGAGGCAACGTGAGCATGGGTGGAGACAGAGCCCAGGGCACCCCTGAGCAGCAGTTCCGGGCCAGAGAGCTTTTAATAGGATTCT
This sequence comes from Dolichotis patagonum, assembly GCA_004027295.1. NCBI lineage: Eukaryota > Metazoa > Chordata > Mammalia > Rodentia > Caviidae > Dolichotis > Dolichotis patagonum. Next base: position 66,505 of record PVJX010003962.1, read on the forward strand.
TTCTCATCTCTGAGACAAGAAAAACTTGGTGCGTCTTTATTTTCTGTCTTCATTATGTAATAGATATACTTTAAATTTTTTTAAAAAAATTTTTTTAATTGAGAAAAATACATAAAAATCTGCTACCAGAGCCATTTTAAAGTGTATCATTAGTGGTGTTAAATACATTCGCGTGGTTGTGTCACCACCATCCACCCACACAACTCTGCATCTTTTTGCAAAACACACTATACTCATTAAATGGTAACCTCATTCCCAACAGCCCCCCCTTCTACCTTCTGTCTTTAGGAACTTTACTATTCCAGGTATCTGATAGAAATACAGTCATGTATCCTTTGGATACTGGGTTGTTTCACTTGGAGGAATGCTGTTAAGGATTATCCATCAGCAGCCTGCATCAAGATTTCCTTCCTTTGGAAGGCAGGATAATACCCCACTGAACACACACCACTTTTATGTATCCACCGATGGGCAGCTGGGCTGCTTGTATTTGCTGGCTATGAATGTGTTTGTACAAGTGACCCCCCCATCCCTGTAATATATGTACTTGTTGACTTTGATAGATTTTTTTTAAAGGTAAGTAAGAAAATGATTTTCAGTACAAGATTTAAATAACAGCTATCTAGACAGCAAAACACGCTGGTTCCTACTCCTCCTCTAACCATGTCCCCAGGCTTGATACCCAGTTTGCCGCCTTCTTGTCTGTCCCTTCTAGTAAATTCACAGGCTGAGGATTCTTGACCTGCAAATCTGAACTCTAGACGCTGTAAAATCCACAACTTCGTGAAAGTGCTGTGAAAGTTCAATGAAGCAAAAGGTGGAATTTTCTTTGTAAGTTCAGATTCTGGAGCATTTTGGCTTCCAGGTTTTGGCATTAGGGCAGTCTGACTAGTAACATCTGTGCAACTATTCCAGAACCCAGTCCCTCTCAAGTCTGAAGCACTTTGTACAAGAGATACTCAGCTTACTGATATTTGTGGGTGTCTTTGTTCTTTCTGCAGATGTCATGGTATATGTGTTGTAGTACAGTTTGCTGACTTCCATCTGCTCATGTCTTGGAGATCTTCCTGATTTGTTAAATATCTTCCATAATGTTGAACTGAGTATCCATATACCCTTACGTGCACTGGACTGTTTCTGTAGATTAGGTTCCTAGATACACATTTCTTCAGTCAAAGGGACCCTTCATCAGATTTCCTGCCCTGAGGCCCTTTGTAGTTTATTATAATTTTACTCAACTCTATCACTGTGGTGAACTCCAACACAGTGCATGAATTTCCTAGCTATAGATTTGTTCCCCTTAGCAAGAGAGTTTGAAATCACAAATTAATGACTTTTTAAAACAAAAAATGCAGTTGGTACCAGTGCATCATGGTACATACCTATAGTTCCAGCTACTCAGAAGGCTGAGGCAGGAGGATTGCAAGTGCCAGACCAGCCAGGGAAATTTAGGGAGACCTTATCTCAAAATTTTTAAAAAGGAGGGAGCTTAGTGGCAAGTACTTGTCTACCCATGAGGCTCTGTGTCTAAACCCCAGTTATCACCAAAAGAAAAAAGTTTAGTAGCTGATTTCTTAATCCAGCCATTTTAGCCAACACATGGGAAATGTAAACTTTATCCAGGATTTATGAGACAGATGGGGAGTTTTCAAAAGGATGATTGGAAAAAACCATTGAAGAATGTCATATATAAGCAAGTATTTTATATATGTACCAATTCCCCAAGACAAATATAATTACCACATATCACAAAAGGATAAAATGCTGGTATATGCCTGTAATGCCAGCCCTAGGGAGGGAGGGAGGCTGAGGCAGGGAAGTCATAGCAAGTCGGCCTGGGCTATTTAGTATGACCCTGTCTCAAAAAAAGGAAAAGTAGTTGTACACTTTACACTGATGACACTGGGTCACACCACCTTTGCAAGTGACATCCATTAGTCATGTTGCTGTTGTGCAGGGACATAAGGAAGTGAAGTGAGAGTGTGTCCTTTGTGATAGTCAGGTGTGCCAGGGTCATGCGAGGTAAATCAGCTCAGGGAGCTGTCCAGGGGATACAACACGGAATAATTAAAGCAATGCGCTATCTGCATCACACCTCGTAACGGGGAAAAAAGACATTGGTGAAAATATAGGTGAAATCTGAATAAAAGCTGTCGTTTTCAATAAAGGCTGTGTTTTGATAAATGTGCCATAGTTATAGTAGCTATAAAATATTTTATTTCTGTGCCATGGTTATAAGAAACTACCTGAGTACAACTCCTGTATAAATCTGACATTATTTTAAAATAAAGTGTTTTTCGTTTATGGGCGGTTTATCCCTGCCATACCATGTCCCCTAGACCACCTCTTATGCCCCCTTCAATCCCAGAGAGTCCCTCATCTTGGAGGGTCTGCTGACTTGTCTCAGCTGGAGAGCAGGTGTGCTGGGGGATGAGGAGGCAGTGTGACCACTACCACACGCTAGGCCACGAAGGTGTGATCTGAGGTCACAGAGCGTCAGGCACAAGGTCAGGCCTGAGCAGACTTTCCTCTGGAATATGTGAAAGAGCCGTTCAAGAAAGATTGGGTAAAACATGACATCCCAACATGCTGTTCTGCAAACAGTAGAAGGGAAGACCTGCCACTCAGAAGCCTCGGGTGACTGAATATGGAAATGCCAGGACAGGGTGGCACCAGTTCGGTGCAGACATGCTGTCAGATGGTGCTGGAGTGACTGGGGCTGTCTGAGGCTAGCAGATGTCCAACCTTTGCTATAAAAGACAAAGCAGAGAGCAGCAAGGGCAGGTGGTATCTCACAGACAGTGCAGGATCGTGTGAGATGGGATTTACAGGGCGCCCTCTGTTATGCTGACTGACACACAGCGATTAGTTAGGTCTGTGCCCAAGACAGTTGGGTAACCGTAAGTCACTGGTGCTTCTTGATCATTTGGAACTGCAATCCCTTATGGTTACTGTGGAATTTCTCTGGAATGGGTGGACCGTCTGGTTACAATTTTGCTTTTAATTCCCAGTTAGGCAGTCCACACCCAAACAAGGACTATCTGCAAAACTGAGGCAGTCACAAACAAGCAGTTGTATTTTATTACTGGTATCTAACATGTTAGTGGATGGAGTCTTTCATAAACTGCTGCTTGTTTTAGGCAAAATTTCTTTACCATGAATTGTCTTGGCCTATACTTGAGGTCCACAGATTTCCTGTAAAAGACTGGATGGCTGCTTTTTTGATTTTTTTTTTCCCCTTTTTTGAGCAAGGTCCAGAAGCCTTGCAGCTATGCGTGATCTCCACAGTGTTTGCTGTTGCTTTTCTTCTCAGCAAGCTTTTAAAAATGTGAGTGGTTGCTGTGCTTTACCATGTCTGCATGTTTTGTGATAGTGCTGAGGTTTCAAAGGCTTGCTTTATTTATACACTGGTCCGCAACAGAATTTCTGGCTGGAGCTTTAATAACACTGGCAAAGTTCTGTAGTCTTGGCCTTCATGAATTTATACCAAAGCAAATGTGTGATCGAAGTCTTATCATGGGCATTTTGGCAATCTATAAATGTGACACTTGTGAAAATCTACCACACTCATAAAAGTTGCTATCCAGTAGTTACAGGCCTTGTTTTAAATTTTAAATCAATATTTTTGTTAGGCATGTTTTGTTTCTGAAGAAACATTATTATGCAATTCATTTCATATGTTACCATCTGGCAATGGTGAACTGGTATTTTTTTCCATCACATTTTATGATTCTGTCACAGTTTTCTCTGTATATGGTTGAGCGCCAGCCTTCCTGGAATTTGAGTTTTCACCAATCCTGGCCCAAGCTGTCCTTCTCCAGACTCCAACAGGCGACTTTTGGAACACTCAGCTGTTCTTGGGTTTGCTGTAGGGAAAGCATCCAAATTCTCCCAAGAGACTCTGTTGGTTGCTTGATGGGCTGTGCTTTTGGGGACACATTTTGCTGCCTCATGATTCTTCTGAGTGGGTACCTAAGCTCAGATATTCAAAGGTTTGATCTTTGTTTCTTTAGTTTCCAATTTTAATAATGTTCTGACAAATAATCTTTGTAACTCTTGCTTTTCTCTGAACAAGAAATGCTTAACCGAACCAACGAAAACTTAACTCTGTTTTCACACGGGTTCTCTAAAAAGTTCTCAGGCTATCCTTGGAACTGTCAATATTTTCCAAAATCTTTGTAACAAGATAAATTGTAAAGGGAGCTGGCACACACAAGTTTAAATCAATATTCTTTAATCATTTAGGTTGAGAGGACACATGTTGACTCAATAGGTAGCCGACTGGGTTTTTAAAGCAGCTTTTACGATTTCAATTGGTGATTAAAGTTTTAAAAATCTCTGACAGTTCTCTTTTCAGTATTTTGAATTCTGCACTACCAGCATTCTGGGAAGCAGAGCCAGGAGGATGCAAGTTTGAGGCCCGCCTAGACAATTTTAAGACCCTATCTCTAAATAAATAAATAGAAAGGGGAGGAGATATTTATAGCTCAATCCAAATGCCCTGTGTTCAGTCCCCAGTTCCACAGAAAGTCAAAACACAACTTGTTCCCTAATCAAATGATGTTTGTTTATGTTTTGTTACTTGGGATTGAATCCAGGGGTGCTATATTATTGAACTACATCCCCAGCCCTTTTTATATTTTTAATTTTGAGGCAGAGTCTCCCCAAATTTCCCAGGAGGGACTTGAACTTGGAATCCTCTTGCCTCAGCCTCCCAAGTGCAGAGGTTACCGGCATACACCACCAGGCCTAGCTCCCAGTGAAAGCTTCTTAACTGGCCTTTAACTCAGCCACAGTGAATTCCGGGTAGAAGTTTTATTTTGTCTTCAGCAGAGTTCAGTCCTTGGCCAATGTCCTCCGGCCAACCACAAGAGTGGGAAATGATACACATAAAGAGCAAACACTGAAATAACTGTCTGAAAGGTTTCTGAAATTGAACTTGGTAACTTCTTATACAGAAACAGAAGATGAATCTTTCCCCCTTCATCTGTGCCTCATCAAGGTTTCTGTGTTTGAAAGACTGTCTCTGCTCTTGAGTTCTAACTATACTTGACAGTGTCATTGTTGATCTCACCCTTCCCTCTGGGCAGCATGGTGGCTTGGAGTTCTCTCCTGATGCTGTGTGGAGTGTGAGCCACTGGGCGAGATGCCATGTGTGGCGTTTCTCCTCTTCGGGTCAGCTGTCATGTTGGTACTTCCCTGCGCTGCCCGTTTGAGATGACAGCCGACAGCATGGACCCCGGGGAGAATTGCTCCTGACAGATTAGCACTAGTCACAGCAGCTGCATCAGCCCTTCGAGGCCTGCAGAGTGGTCTATGTCCCTGCGCTTCGCCAAGAAACCAGTGCCCTAGGCAGGGGCCTCCCTGGGGGAAGCTCATTTCTACCCTTAGTCTTGGAACTACGACTGCTTTTGTTTCATGCTGTCAGGAGAAATGTAATTTAGAAAACCAAGCTGTGCTCACCTTTCTGTTGACCTCCGTTTGTCTCCCTGAACTTACAGGCGGCAGTACCTGCCCAAAGGTCACCGTGATTCCACTGTGTCCAACAAGCAGCACAACCACACTGATTGACCAGAATGTGTCCGAAGAGGCTCAGGGAATAAATGGGAAGACACCAGCCAAACGCTGCTCTCCAAGTCCAAAGCCACAAGGTAAGCATCCTGGGTTGGTGGGCGAGCAGGTGCTCTGTTGCCCAATGCCGACTGATGAGGGCGCCCAGGGGGAACACAGCCCTAGGCGGGATGTTAAACTGTGGAAGAGGGAGTAGCACACCCTCACCCCCACCCCGGAGTGTCAGTGTATGAACCTCCTCAGGCAGAGGTCAGGATTTGCTCTGCCTCTGTAACAGTGTTTAATTTTCTGTATTGGGGTCCTTTTCACTTTACTGCCATTGTTTTTATGTCCTCTTAACTCATGATGGCTTCACACCTTGTGCCCAAGCAAGTGTGGGGCCCAATGAGCTGAATTACAAATGTGTTTACAACCAAAGGCAGCAAGCAGTGACTTGCTGGATGTCAGGGGTCTGAGTCAGGTGATCCTGTGACAGTGTGTAGCAGACTTCTCGAGAGCTTGATTGGGTAATGTTGGCATGCAGCCTTGGAGGTGCCTTTTGGGAATGTTGAGGCCAGAAATAAAATGTTGACAGCCCCTATGTCTAAGATGAAGTGGTCAACAAGGGGGAAAACATAAAACAACGGTGGAAAGGCATCGAATGCTTTGTTCAGTGATCATTTCCTTTTACAAAGAAATTTCCAGCAAACCAGGTATTAATTTTGAGAAACACAAAATTACAGTCTTGTTGGTAGAGAACAAGGTCTGTTGATGTACAACAGAAAAGCTAAGCTATACTATGGCTTTTTTTCTTGAGAGTTTTGCACATGGAACACTATGGCTTTTAGTGTATGGTTTCTTCCTGATAGGTTTTCATTTATAATGAACGATGAACATTCATCTAAGAAATGATACTGGGCATTTGCAGGATTACTGTACTTTAGAAAGATCCATTTATATTTTACTTATTTTGTCTTTACTTTGGTTTCTTTCCTTTTATTGCTAAGAAAAAGGAGTATAGGAGAATACACTATGAAAGAACTCTTTAAAGTTCTCTTTGTTAAGGGTTTCAGAAATCTTTAAAATGAGTTTATAGTATAATCATCTAGATTATAGGATATTTGTCTCTTGTTCTAAAAGCTATATTTGTGGTGGTATGATGTATGACTATCCAGCTAAATCAATTCAGTGGTGATTTAACAAGTAGTCCATTCAGGAGCTTGTAACTTTTTCTTTTGGCCATTACTCCTCCTCTTAACAATGCTTTGAATATAAATGTTGAATATTATTTGGCCTTCATTTAAACAATTTTATTTGAAAAATACAAAATTACACCTTTCTCATTAGACCTGAGTTGATAAGGATCAAGTGTTATCTAACACTATATGAAATGACTACAGTTTTAGTTTATGCAATTGTCCAGGTCAAATGTTAGCAGGTCTTTATGGCTAGATCCTGTTCTCTGGAGATGCAGCACTGTATTTCATTGAGAAAAACTGTTTAAATTGAGAAAAAACAGTTTAGCACCTTTCCTGATCTGCTGAATGCTGTATGGAGACAGTACTTGCCCTTGATTTTACTCTTTTGTGGTTATGGTAAGGTAGATATATTGCTATTTGTATTCTTACTTACTTCTTGTCTTAAGCATGTATTACATGCAATTTTCTATAATGCGAGGAATCTTTCTTACTAAGTCACACATATACCCATACCCTTCCCCAAATGTCCTTTCAATGTCTGGCCCTGGCACCCACAGCTAAAATTTTAACCTTGTCCTTAACCATCACATTTTGTATTTTCCTCTTATGCTATTTGGATTTCCATAATATACCAGGAGCTGGCTATCTTATGAGCAAGAGAAACTGTCTGTCCCCGTTCTGATGGTGACTGTTGATCGGTCTGGCAGGTCTGCTGCTGGGCCTGCTGTGTACCTTCCTGGCTGCTGCCTGTGAAGTGTGCGGCTCCTGTTCACGGTAGTCAGGTCTGGGGCTGAATCACCTCGGCACCCTGTTACACACAGGCAAACGTGCCAGCGTGAACGCAGCGAGGACATGAGCGTGGCGGTCCTACCTTCCCACTTCCGTGTGTTCCCCTCCTCCAGCATGACTGCCCACCCCGCACGGCAGGGGACACCGCTCCCCACCGCACGCTCCCACTCCGCTGCTGCGGTGCTGGAAAACCACACGCAGTGCTGCCATGTCCCTGAAAAGAGGCTGCGGCTTCATGGTGTCCAATGGCGCCGGGCAGATCCAGCGCGGGGCGGTGATTTCCTGGCCAACCGCAGGGGCTCCCTGCCCATTGTGGAGAGAAGAGACTAGCTACTTTTCATTCCTCAGGCTCTAAGCACTTGAGTAACTGAGGCAGAGAAAGGAAGCCAGCTCCATGGGGAACACCCCTTTCTTCCCAGGCCGTCGCAGATCTCTTACAGACTGCCAGGGCTGAGGGCGCCTTGGTTGAGCAGTCGCTCTGTAATTTCACTGTGTTAAGACTCAGTCTGGATCAGTATGGCTCAGCCAGAGCCAGGTTTGGCACCGACCGTTCCCTTTTACGGAGCAGGGGTAATGCCTGGCCTGGCTTTTTTTTTTTTTTTTTTTTTTTGGTGATGGTACTTGGGAGAGTTGCTGCTGGCACCTGGTAGGTACAAGACAAAGATACTGCTCAGCATCTTAAAGTGCTCAGGGAAGCCCCTCACAACAAAATGTTACCCAAACCAAAATATCAGTAATGCTGCAATTGAGAAACTCCCATTTACCCACTAAAAGGGAGTGTAACTAAACCTTGGGACTGTGAGGTCAGAGCTACGGTTTATTTTGCTGATTTAAGGAGGAGAGAAGGTACTTGTTGCATGTCTACCTTTATAGTGACTATGTATAACAAAAAAAATACAATATTTTTATTTTACCAAGAAATAAATATTTTTGAAGAAATGCCTATAGGTTTTTAAAAACTGAAAGAGCCACATTTTTTTTCCTTTATTGATTGATTGATTGATTGATTGTCTTTTTTGAGACAGGGTCTTGCTATACAATTAAGGCTGCCCTTGCGCTCACTTTGTAACCCAGGCTGGTCTTGAACCCCAACCATCCTTGTGCCTCAGCCTCCCGAGTGCTGGGATCACAGGCGTGCACCACCATGCCCAGTTCAAATTTTCAATTAGAGATTAAAATTATATTTGGATCTAAACTGGAGTGTGTAGATTTTGAAAGGATTTGTTCAATGGTCAAAGCTTGTTTTGCCTCAGCTTCAGAAAATACCCTAAGGCCTTGGAAAACAATGGCTTATTCACTTCCTTCCAATCCTACAAGTCAGACAAAAAAATCTCTAGCGCCCTCCAGCATGAGTCTTTCTTCTTATTCACCACTTTGAATATTGGCCTATTTCCTGCCCTGCTACAATGTAACACAAAATAGCTTCTGTAAAGCCAGTGGTTCTTTTTCTCTTAAGAGCTTTGATGCACAAGTTCTCTGTAGCTCGCAATTTCTTTGGTAAAGTGTGCATATTGCCACAGGATGTCTCAATCATTAAGCGTAAATATTTCTTAAAATTTCATGAATTTAAAGCCACATTATTGACTACATTTACGATAGTATGGAGTGCTTAAGCCTATATACTTGCTTCTAAAATAAAACATTCCATGCATAATAATCCAGCTTTTAAAAGAGTATATATGTAGCCAATCGCTTTTCATATTTATTAAAATAAGAGTAATTGGGGCTGGGGACTTAGCCCAGTGGCATAAGTGCCTGCCTAACAAGTGCAGAGTTGCGAGTTTAATCCCTGGTACCTAAATAAATAAATAAATAAATAAGAGTAATTGAGGTCTACTTAATAATCTCCGAACAATCCAGCATTTAGTTTCTCTTTTATTCTGGATCATTTCTTTGCAGAGTCAGGTAGTTACCTCAAACTTAGCACATCCAAAACTGAATGACCCATGTTCTTCCCAAGCGCTGCTGTGTCTTGCCTGGATTTCTGTATAACTTCTGAGTTGTACCCCTCTCCCCCACATCAACTAGCAGCCAGAGTGACACTGATTTGAAAACATAGCATTGCACCTCTACCTAGAATTCGCTCAAGACTTTTCATCTTATGCAAAATCAAAATGCCTTCAGAAGTCTCAGCGGTCTGTAAGATGTTGAACACAGGCCTCCTCCTCTCCGTGCCTCAGCACCCGCCTCCCGCTCACCCGCTTGCTCACAGGCCTTGGGTGTCTCTTAGCTCCTGTCTTTCTCTCCAGCACCCATGGCCTGCTTGTGTATGATTTGTCATTTTGTTGTTGGCGCTTTCTGTACTTTTGTTCACTGATATGCTCAAGTGCCCAGAACTTACTAAATACTGGCTACATTTTTACTACATCAATGGACATGAACATTTGAACCCTGTGTAGAGTTCTGAGAATTCCTGGAAGACATATTTTAAAAAGATTGAAATCTTAGTGGTTTGATCCATTTTTTTGCTGTCACTGAGAACACAAGTGTTTACCTTGCTTTTCTTTCTCGTGGATCTTCGTGCCTCCAGCGTTTACAGTTCTAGTTCATCTGATGAGGCTGACGCCCCAGATTTGCATCCTCCTTTGCACACCAGTTTTCCTCTTCACACCCTTGGGTTTGTAGGGTCTTTACATTAATAATCTATCAGAGTTCTTTATTCTGATTGTTATTCCTTTCTTCAAGCCTAGGCCTGGAAATTCCTGTTTCTCCTAAGCCATTAAGGCAGAAGGGGGTGAGAGAGGTGCTGAAGGACCCAGGGCAGGTGTTACCGAATGTTGAAACTTTGTATCCACCATGAAATTGTATGTAGACATCCCACAGCTGTCTTAAAAATAGCTAAGTCATATACTGTACAGTTTAATATTGTGCAATTATTATAATGCGCCTTTCATAGGCAGCGTTCTTCTATGCAGTGTCCAAAAAACCCCTTTTCAAAGAATTTATTCTTCCATATGTTACTCTTTGAACCTTAGATGGCAGAATGAGATTAACTGGAGGCTTAGCTTTGTGGGATAGTTATTTTTTTCCTTAAGAGAAAAATGCTGAACGTATAATCAGATAGGTCGGAAGAGGTGGGTGGAAACAAAGATGATAAGACGCGCTGAGCTCCGAAGAAGCCCAGTCCCAGAGATGGTGATTCATTGGAGGATCAAGTATATTCCGTGACTGTGTGACAAATGTTCAGGAAGGTGTGTGAAGAGTTTAGGGGTGGGAGAGGGCAAGGGCACATTAAGGGCATAACAGATGAGTCTTCTCACCAAGAAAGCCGAACATAGCACATGCCCACGATCCCAGCACTCCTGGGGCCGAGACAGGAGACTGAGAACGCAGTATCAGCCTGGGCAGTTTAGGGAGCACCTGGCTCAGATAAGGTGGGTGGAGATGTAGTTTAATGCAAGGCTCTGGGTTCAGTCCCCAGGGCTCTGCCCTCTTTGTGCCCATGCACACACCATGCTGAGCAAGGGGCGCTTTGTCCACAAATGGGAATTAGGTCAAGGAGGTTACCACATACATTCTGAGTGCTGCAAAAGCCTGAAAGCCTGAGAGGACCGCAGCAAGTGCCGGGTGCAGTGTGCAGCTGAGCAAGACTGGAAGCCAGGCGGCGTGGGAGGAGGCTGGAGCTGTGGCTGTTGGGAGGAAAACCTTGAGGCTGTTTCAGAAGGGGACGGCCAGCCTCTGGCTTTCCACAGTTTACTCAGATGTAGACATACAGCAAGGCTTTCCCTAATGCAGCTATGAAATTGTTCGTGTCCCAGCACAATATACTTCAGTGTTTTTATTCAGTGAGAAATGTTAAAGTAGGTGTCTAATCTTATTGCTGTAAAGATTTTATAATGAAGTGGGAAAAGATTATAGTTAATGCTAAAATTCTGTCAGAGGGCAAAAACCAAATCTGGAAATGATTTTACTTGTCTAAATATCACATTGATGTCACACACTTACTCTTAGAACTAATACAGTGTCAGAAGTAAGTAAGTGACTGAGGTAAGAGGAGAACAAGTTAGAGCATCAGGCTTTGCATTTTCATTGTCTCTGCAATAGACTAACGATAAACTGTGGCCTTAGAATCTTGCCTGTCATTTATCTCTTTGTCTTCTATTGTAGAACTATATTGACTTAGTGTATTTTACACGATCATTATTTCTTTAGTGCTAGATCTTTTTTTTTTTACTTTTATAATAGATTCTTAACAATATGGGTTATTTTGATATGTAAGGAAAAAAGGTTACTGTTTCTAATTCTTGATCCTATCTATGCAGGAGAGAAAAAAATTCTCTACACTTTTAGGGTCTGTGGCTATACCTAAGAATTAGACTGACATAAGTCAGTTTAACAAGAAAAACATAATTTTTTTTATTTGTATGTTGGAGTCTTCCCTAAGAAAAATGGAGACCTAAAGAAGTTGTTATACCTGAACTCTTGTATACTAAATGGACAAAGACAAATGGACAAAGAATAATATGTTCCAAAAATATGGCAAAGCAAACTGACCTTCCTTCCGTTACTGAGGAAAAGCTGGGAAGATCAGTGTTAATACAGATTTTTCCTTGCAGAGATGACCCATCAGTGGTGGTGAGAAAGTCACTTTCGTTCTGTTATAGGTAGGGCTTCCTCCAGAGCTGTGGTCCCCTATCTTTCTGGCACCAGAGATTCATTTTGTGGAAGACAATTTTAATGTGGGTAGGTGGGGAGAGGTGTTGGGGACTCTGTTCTCTGTGGAACCTGAATCCTTAGGTGCTGGGTTTGAAGTCGGCTTTGCCTACTGCGAGTGAGACCTGGAGCCTGGTCAGACAGGCATGTGGGAGCCTTGGGTCAGTAAATAGAGACGCTTTCCTCACCTCCTGCTGTGTGGCCCAGTTCCGTACAGGCTAGGGTCAGTGTGGCCTGGATTGGGGACCCCTGTTCTAGAGGTTTTCCCCCTTTGTTTCTATAAAGTAGTGATGGTCAGGTACCTTAGTTGCACCTGCTGTTTTTCCGGTGCCTTCTTCTCAAACTAATCCTCGTGCCTGTGTGGCATATTAGAGTGACTTGTGCTCCCAGTTACACATCCTAGGAGATGGTTGCTAACATATTCTGTTAATCAAGATTGCTAATGGATAATGTCGCTTTCTCTAAGCCTGAACTTTCTCAGATTCTTAATACAGTACCAATTGATTAAAGTCATCATCTCTTCCAAGAAGTTACTGAGACTATAATACAAGTTTCCTGTGCATACATTCCTTTTACAGGTGTGTGCATATATACTATCAGCCTTGTACTTTATTGTTTCTGTTGCATATAGAACTTTGAGTTAAAAACAAGGCTGCTGGGGCTATGCACAAGATAAGAGAGACTAAGAAATAATGTCCAAGGGAAGGAAGAGAAGCAGAGGACAGATCTGCAGAGGGACGAGCACCTAGGCTTTGTACGTAATTTATAGAAAGGAGAAAGATGTTGGAGGAGTGGAAGAGGAGTCCCCTCTGCACTGTGTGTCTGGGAGAACAGGAAACATGTTTGCAGGGTCCCGGTCACAAGGTGGGACCTGGCTGATGTTGAATAAGCATTTGCTAGTGAATGGTTCTGAGATGAATGATATTACCACTAACATAAAAGGAGAGTACAGGGAAGAAGCTCGTTTGCCAAAATAGAGCTTTAGATACCACAGGCTGGAGTTGCTGATACACCACCCAGAGCAGATGTGCCGCAAGCACTCGGCAGTGCCAATCTACACCGTGTTGAAGAAAGTTCAGAAACGAGGAAAACAGAGACCGAGGTTAGTCTAGGAATGGGAGTGTATTGTAGGAGGTAGTAGCTGAAAGCATTTGTGTAGAGGCATGTTTATGCGAGAGAAGGAGAGAGAACTTCCTAGTCCAGACCCTTGGAGTCTAGGCAACCAGGAAGGAAAAGAAGGGTCCTCAGAGATAAAGAGTCGGACTGCAGCTCACAGGGTTTCCCAGAGGCCAAGAAACTGAGACTGTAATACAAGTTTCCTGGCCTTGAAAAGAAACTCAAGTTTATGTAATGTGAGCCATCAGTTCTTCCCTGGCTCCTGCCCCGGCTCCTCCTTTGGAAGGTCAGTAATGAATGGAAACATGAGATCTTGGTTTTTAATTAGAACTGGATGTGTAGCATTTTCCCTCTGAATTCTGTCATAGATGTCCCTAGATTACCACTTAACTTTAAGAGTGAGTCACTGATTCATTAGGTAGGTCTTCTGAGCAGAGGATGCATATTTTTGTTATATATCAATAATTGATGACCAGAAGAACAGGATTTTCCTATGAGATAATGTTTCTGACTGTGGGCCTTTTGTGTGTCACGCTGACATGTTTGTCATGTTCATGTACTGTTTGCGCTCTTTTATTTAAAGCGTGTGTGTTACTGACTTACTGTGCATTTGGATCCCCTCTCTTCCTGAATTAGATGCTTCCTCCATGTTTCTAAAATACCCATGTGCCCAGTGCCCACTTTATCAATGCCACTAAATTGTTTCCCCACTGGTATATGAGCTCCGGGATGGTTTGTTTCATTATTTCCTTTATGTATTTCACGAATTTGCCAAACAGAGCCCAAGCAGTACCTGTAAATACGGTTGTGATGAAAAGAAGTGTATTCTTTATCCTCGAAACGCTGGTGCAGCTCAGTGGTATAGCACTTGGCCTAGCACATGCAGGGCCCTGGGCTCCATCACTGGCATATGAAAACACATGGGGAGGAAGAAAAAGCTTTAAATCTATATTTAGTATTTTACTGCTTTTTAAATTGTTACCTGATCCCATGTACTATTAGTTACATGATAACTACATAAAACTCCGAACTTTGGAAAATGAGTCCATGGTGCTATGAGAGAATTTAGCTCCATACTAGAACGTGTGCTTAGGGTACGCTAGGACTTTGGGTTCAAACCCCAGCACTGAAAAGAAAAAGAGAAAGAAACTGGGCAGGGAGCCCAGTTCAGCTGGCTGATAAGTGTCTTTTTGAGTTTCTCAGCACCTAACATGTCTTAGATGCCTAAGGGATAGTTAGTGAATAAACTCTCAATAGGTGATGGTTTATGACTGTTGTGGCTCAGAGAATTACAAAAAACACGTTCACTTCTTTTTTGTTCAATATGCTAGTCAGAAATGAAGAAATTATTTTCTAATGTTTAAAGTTTTGTGGGGGTTTTGTGAGTTTTCTTGTCTTACTACTTTAGTGTGTATTTATTCTGAACAGGATTTTTTTTCCTCTTAAAATTAACAAAGGCAACTAGGGGAGTGATTCTGGAATAGAAGATGTGCTACCGTGATAAGGCCTTGAGTTCCATGATCTGCACCACAAAAAGAAAAATGTTAACATGCCACCCTTATCTATGCCCCTTCCTTCACGGTGGTTACTGTGGTTTCCCCTGACCAAATCTTGAACACAAAATGCAGTACGCTGTATCTCATTCACATTTTGTTGTGTTAGGAGAGAATTAAATTAAATAACTGCTCCACTTGTAGCTTACTGTATTTTTTCCCTGTAATAAATTGATCACTGGCACAGAAATGATGAAATCAGGCCAGTGAGCATCTGACCACTGTTAGCTGACTGAATTTACAAAAGAGATAAGAAAACCAAAAACCAGGGTAACCAGCGGCAGAAAATGGGGCATGTAATTAGAAAGACACATGAGTCCACACCCTGTTCCCAGAAGGACAAAGGCTTATATAAAGTAAGAGGTAATTCTGCTTGATCTGTTAAAACCAGTTATAGGAAAATAGTAATTATAGCTGGGTGTCATGGCATACACCTGAAATTCCAACATTTTGGAGGCTGAAGCAAGAAGATTTCAAGTTGGAGGCCAGCATTCACTATACAGCAAGGCCATGTATCCAACATAAAAAATAAAAGATTGTGTGTATTACAGACTT
Organism: Dolichotis patagonum; assembly: GCA_004027295.1. Taxonomy (NCBI): domain Eukaryota; kingdom Metazoa; phylum Chordata; class Mammalia; order Rodentia; family Caviidae; genus Dolichotis; species Dolichotis patagonum. The sequence continues at coordinate 81,920 of PVJX010003962.1, forward strand.
TTACCCTGAGTGCTTTTTTAATGTTTTGTTTTTTGAGACAAGGTCTTGCTATGTAGTGTAGGTTGGTTTTGAATTTGTGGCGAATCCTTTTCCCTCAACTTCCTAAGTGCTGGGATTATAGGTGTGTATATACCCCCACCCCCACACCCCCGGCTTTACTCTGAATGTTCACCTTAGAGGAAAGTGATGTCAAGGAATTGTGATACTAATTATACACTTATGGTGTATATTTTCTCATTTGTAGTCTGGGAATTCTATAGATTTTGGTATTTCATGAAGTGATCTGTTCCTGTTGTGAATTGAGTAAAGAACTTACTAGTAAACAGATGGTACAGCAATGCAAAACAAACTGCATAATGTGGCAGGCAACCACACTAGTTTATCCCCATGCCCTCTTTGGTTGGATTTATGATGAGGAGCCGGTGCCCTGGTACCAGGCCTAGAACCAGCTTAGCCTTTTTACCCAGCCCGCTCACTCAGCCTCCCCAAGCCATCACAGACCTACGACATGAGTAGTGGCATGGACCGCACACTCCAGGTGGCATAAAATTTGATGTAAGCTCAAATAAGGTCAAGTACTTGTGTTAAATGGCAAGGTGCTGAATCAATGTTAATATCGTATTATTGTTGTCCTATTGTCCTTTTGTTCTGTTGGCTTTTATGTTGTTTAACTGAGTAATTCTAGATTCTGGTCTGTTAACACTCTGTTAGAAGACCTGTATTTTGGCAAACTATGTATTTCTAGGATTTAGTTTCAAATTTAGTGCCACACCCACACACCCCCACACACACCCCTTAGTAGATTATCGTCATGGTATCTCTAATAGACTTTGGAATGTTGTAGCCTTTTATAGATTTCTAGTTGTGAATCAATGCCGTGTTGAAGATGAACTAAAACTAAAAGAATGACTTATGTTTGGAAGTAGAATTTCCATGGGATATGGAGCAAATGTTTAAGATAAATAAAGATCCATAGGTTAAGGTGGAATTCAAATATGACAGAACCCTTTATGATAGTGGTTAATGCTGAAGATTTTTGTACCCAGGATACCAGAATCTTTACAGCTAAAGAACAAAATGTCAGTGAAATGTTGAATTCTGTTCTTTTTTACAGTGCCTCCAAAGCCATTACATCTGCAGAATTCACCTTCGTCCAATATACACCAAACCCCCAGGCAGAAAGCTTTATCTAGAGCAAAACCCAGGATGGAGGAAGTTAAACCTGCCTCTGCTTCTTGTGTCTCAAAAGAAAAACCCAGTAAGGTATCAGATCTCATCAGTCGCTTTGAAGGAGGCAGGTAAGAGTTAATTTATAACTGTCATAGGCAAAGGGAGGAAGAAGCTAATTCTCAACAAGCTGATGGTTGTAGATTATCTGAATCAAACAATAGCATTCCGGATTGCACTAGATTGTGAGGCCTTGGGCAAGTACATCTTAAATTACAGGCTCTTGCCCTCAGATGACCTGTCATTTATAGTATGTGACCAATGTGCAGTACCCAAGGCCACCAGCATGTTTTTGAAATTACGTGCTTTTGCATAGATGTGTGCGTTCTGGTTTCTTCCGTGTCTGTCACTCTTGTGGGCCATTATGTCAGTCACTCTCTGGGTTGGGAAGGCCACGAGGTTGTCTTGTCTTTTTTGTTCACTTTGTGTGTTTGTAAATGTGACTCCTGTGGGCTTATCTTGGGGCTTTACTTAATGTAAATTTTCTATACTCGTTCAATCCCTCTCTCCTCACCATTTGTACATTTTACAAATGAGACCCTCAAACACTGTGTATTCTCATAACCTATTGCTAGAGTTCTCATTGTGACTTAAATAGAATTTCATTAAAAAGTTTTATCAGAAGGATTTTTCTTTCCCTGTCACCAGCAGTGTGTGTGTAATGGAACAGAACATACATAACTTTACTTTTCTCCTTAAAACCAAGTATTTCCATTCATTATTCCAGGGTGGTAGTTGGGAATGATTTCTCATTAGGTGGTCTTTTATTTGCAGAATTCACTATTATTAATAAACTCACAGCTTCGAAATATTTTTGGATCATTCTGGAAATTGTGACCAAGCACAATACTATAGTTTCACTCATTTAAAATAAGATTATATTTAGTTACAAAATCTGGAGAAAAGTAATTTAGAAGCCTGGCTTCATTTTTCATTCCTGACAATTTGGGAAACTTTCATCATACATCTTTAAACTTCAACATCTCCTGTTCTAAAGTAGGGTTTATAATATCTTTGCTAGCTGGAATGATAGCAATCTTTATGAATTTAATTCCTTTTTTTTTTTTTTTTTTGGCTCAAGGTAAGTTGATTCAATAATAACAACAACAACAACAATAACAGGGATTCGATCTTCCTGTTTGCAGATTCTAGCAGCCAGTCTCAGGGCCTGCATGATAGGAGAAGGGCGTCATTAGTGCACTATGGTACCCACATCTTGGGGTGGGGTCTGTAAGTGATGAGGCCTGTATCCCTCACCATCTTGGAAGCCTACACTTTGCATTATTTTGGATTCTTTTCTTTGGATTTCTTTTCTCTGCATTTTGGCATGCAGAGCTTGAAGGGTGGCACTTTGGGAGTGATGTGCTATAATCTTATGACATTTTTTCAGCAGTCTGTTCTGAGGGCACAGGATGCCATGTGTTCTGGCAAGTCCTCAGAAAGATATGCCTCCAGGGTAGGGTCCACTACTGATACAGCAGTGGCGCACTGCAGGAAGAAGCACTGAGCGCCCCTCCTGCCATGTGTCAGAGAGGGGTTAACATTGCATCTGCTCTGTAGGATTCTAATGGGAATTTTTTTTTTTTTTCTGTTGAGAGTGATGTGCTTATGCCTACAGGGTGATTTTCCAATTGAATCCCAGTTATCACTCTAGCCTAGAGTAGCACCTTGTGGAATCACTGGTCTCTCAGTCAGCACAGGGAATGGACAGCATTTGCTAGGGTAGAGGCCAGTCAGGACAGTCCTAGAGGGCCTTGTCCCGCTGTGGCCAGGGCCTCCCTGGGCCATAACTCAAGTAACTCCATTCACTAAGAACAACAGTTAAAGCAAATAGTTATTTTTTACTGTAGTTTCCCACCATCCTGTCCTCCTCCTTTCTACCAGAGTAAGAGAACACTCTTTTATCTTATGCAAGTGTTGGGGTTTTAGAATTAGCTTTTCCCTGTAGACATGGACATCAGTGCTCCCCAAGGCTTTGCAACACCAGCTGTTCCCCCACCCCATTTCCAGTCCACAAGGCAGCAGAAATCATGTAATTTACTGGTTCCACTACTGCTTTTACCGCCCTCCCACCCTCACATACACTCTCACTGTCACTTACAGTGGGACATTTCTAGCTGCCGTCCAAGGCAGTCCTGAAAAGCCCTGAGTATGCATCAGCATAGCGAGGACCCTTGGTGGTCTTGCTGTCAGGGCATCTGACCCTGAGGTGGGCAGGAAAGAAGGGTGCTTAATTCAGATCCCTAAGGACTGCTGAGAAATGAGGCACATCTGTTTAGATGAGCCTCCTCCAACTTTTTCCCATGTAACTACTAAATTTTTCCATCCCTTCCTGTGGTGGTAGACATCGCCCACATCTTTTTCCTCCTTTCTCATTGCCTGTTTAATTCCTGGTTTACAGTCTCCAGGCAGCACTAGCTGGGCTGGGTAGGGCAGGTTTAGAAAGCTGTCCGGTGCATCTTAGCTCTGTCTGTGGGACTTGCTCCTACTCTGCCCCTCCTCACCCACCCCTTCCCTGTTGCCTCTCTCCCTGCTGTGTGAAGGACGACCAGCCTAGACTTTACCCCCATGTGTCTACAGCTTATTAACTCATTTTCTCCTCATCGCATCCTAAATGTTACAGTGTCTTATGAGCTAGGGTTAGACCATGAGGATGTTGGCTACACAGCATCATTTTCTAAGCCTGGATTTCTCTATTTATGGGTCCCTGCTTTTAGATTTATGAAGAAGAAACACAATCCATTAAAGAGCTTATTGCGGTTTGTGGCTTTTAATAAACACTCAATAAATGTTATGTGCTGTCGTGCCACTGTCCCGGTCGTGGTGGTAATTACTGCTAGACTGTCAGATATTTACCCAGTGCCCAGCACACATCTTGTACTGGGCTAAGAGGCAGGAATAAGGCAGACAGCCGGGCAGCACAGCACGCACCTTTACAGGCATTTGATCTGTTTTTATTCTCATTTAGGTCATAGGGATCTCTCAGCATACAGCCTGGGGGTCCCCTCCTCACCCTGGTATCCTGGGGGAAAATGCTACCCTAATGTTTCCATAGGAAAACTGCTAGGTTAGAATAGGTTCTGTGGTCCCCCTAGTGCTGTTAGGACTCTGTCCAGCGTGCAGCACGGTAAAGAAAGCAGCATGGGATGTGGAGACAGTGAGGGGGTGTGCTTACTTAGCCTGATCCTGAAAATCGGAACCCTGGAAAGGAGTAGGCCGCGCGAGCTCCTGGAGACTTTTCCTGGGGAGAGAACCTTGCACAGCCCCTACCATGTGCTCTCCTGCCTGAGCTCGGGGAGGACCCGGGGCTGCGGCCAGTCAGAATGTGACTCGCAGACAGAAACCCTCTTAGGTGTCACTGGGGCCTCAGTTTACCCGTGAGTATGCAAGGAGGCCTCTGCGTTTGTTCTTGTGGACTGGAGTAGAAGGGGTCAGGGAAGGGACACGCGAGGGTGTATTCCGTTCCCCACCAGAACGGACTCTGCAAGCCAGGTCAGGTGCTGCTTCTTAAACGTGCAGGGTAAGATGATTCTGTTGAAGGAAAGGGCTTCTCATCGATGAACGATCCGAGGAGCCCTTGGGGACCTCGGCGGCGCTGTCCTTATTGACACTGTGTCTAACGGGCCAGCACCCCAAGAGCCGGGTTACTGATGCAGTGCGCATCAGGAGGAGCCCCCCGCCGGGATGCACTCGTCCTCGGGCATCTTCCCCGCGCCGTTTTCACGTGTCCTTCACCTCCTTTTGCAGCGCGCTGTCCAGTTACCACGACCTGAAGCGAGACTCTGCTGTGAACCTGAACGCCCCGCGCACCCCCGGCCGGCAGGGGCCGCCACCCGCGCCTCCCCAGAAAGCAACGTCCGCACAGCCCGGAGCCGAGCTGGCACACACTCGGGGCCTGCAGACACGCGTGGCCAACGGCGTGATGGCACCACAAAGCGTGGCCACAGCCATAGACAACCCTGAGCCTCCCGGGCCGCAGCCGACTACAGACCCTGTGCCCGGCACGCAGGCTGTGAACGGAGAACCAGCGGGGGCCGAGTCCCCCGCCACTGCTGCCCAGCAAGATGGCGATGCTGCTGCCCACCGAGACGACGATGCGCCCGACGGCAGCTGCAGGACTCTGGGTGCGGACCCTGAGCTCCCCGCGAGAGGAGGAGAGGCCCAGACGGAGCCTGTGCTCCAGGACCAGGAGAATGGGGAGAGCCCCGTGGAGCTGGAGCAGCACCCGGAGCAGCACCCCGAGATGAAGGTGGGGCCCAAGGCGGCTCGTGGGAGGTGTGCTTCAGGCCACTCCGGCACCTTAACCTTCCTCAAGCTCTGGGTACCAATGGGTGTCAGTGCGATAGTTAGCTTTTCGTGTAATTAATTTCTGTTCGTCTCTCTCTTGTAATTTCAAGAGTGAGAATGGTGTGAAGATTGGTACAGTAAAACCCCAGCCATGCTGTCTTTATTTATTTAAGGGTTTTTTGTTGTTTTGGTTTTGTGTTTTTGTTTTTTGAGATACGGGCTTGCCGATAATCCAAGCTGGTCTTGAACTCTTAGCAATCCTCCTGCCTCAGCCTTCCCAGTGCTGGGATTACAAACATGCACCCCCCAAGCCAAAAAAATTGTCTTTTTGCTATATGGGAAGAAAGTGTTGTAGTCTAGATGTTGGTGCTGCAGCTTTAATATTTATGGGCTTAACAAGAGGAAATTGTGTAATCTTTGTTTTTGCAAAGTTTCTAATGTAGTGAAATAGTAGACTTTGAAAGCTGAATTTGCCCCTGGCAGATAATGCTTTTAAGGACACAGAGAGGGATTTAGAAATCATTCAACAGATTGTTTAGAATGCTTTCCAGTCTTTTCAATTTTTTTTAAACTTTCCAATACTCAATTTTATAATACATGGCTTCATTTTGGAGTTAGCAGGCCATGTAAATAACATCTCATTTAAGCAATTTTTTATAGAAGAAACAGCCCCAGGAAGCTGAAGTGGTTTGCCAAGGTCACTCTGCTGTATGTAATTAATAAGTGACACAAACCCTTTAAGTTATGAGTCCAGGCCAGTGTTGGATGCCTGGTGCAACACATCAAAAATTTAAAAGATGAAATACAGGAAATACCAAAAGCACCACAACCACAGGTAACATTTGAGAGAGAGCAGTGGGACTAGGGTAAACTTGAAGTCTATATCCTTCTGAACAGGGAGGTACTGTAGTTTTTTGTTTTGTTTTGTTTTTTGAGATAGGGACTCACTATGTAGTTCAGGCTGGCCTTGAACTCATGGTGAACCTCCTGCCTCAGCCTCCCAAGTGCTGGGATCATAGGCATGTTAACAAAAAGCTGGTTAGTGAAGTATGTTTATAATTTTCTTGTATTCAGGTAAATTAAGATGTTTCATTTTCCTGAATTTTATTAGATAGTTTGAAAAAGTTATTGGTATATCATTGACCAAATCAGTAGAGCCAGGATGCTACTTCTGGCAGTAACTAGTAGAAACTTTGATGTAACTCTAGTAATAGGCTGTTGCCAGTTTACTCTGTATTCATGTCAGCACACTAGGAATGTTAAGAACTGTGACATCTGTGTGGTACGTGGGAATCCTGTGGATCAGAGGTCCAGTATTGGTATATTAAATTACCCCAGAATTGCAAAATTGTTTATAACTCTGAAGACAAGGTTTCCATTGCTTAGTCTGATCATACTAAATAATTATGTGAGAGAGTTCAAAATTATTAATTTGATAATTAGAGGAAAATTTGTAAATAGCAAGTCCCAGCCTTAAATTTATTTAGGAGTTTTTAATACAGCTATGCCCCATTGAACATTAACATAGGCAGAATAGTAAAAGGACTCATTTGAAAATATTAGAGTAAAAAGTGATTAGTGGTTATATTTAGAACTTTGAGGTAAAAATCAACCTTAGGGTGTAATTTTCACCGACACTGAAAAAAAAATTGGATACACAAGGAACCAGTGGCTCATTTCTGGCAGCTAGTGAGTTAATTTTAAATCCTAACTCTTGAGCAGCGAAAGTTTAAATAAGGAAGTGGGTGAAGAAAATGACTCATACTGGGTGACATTATCTGAGGCAGTCAAGAAACAGGGGGTTGCAAAGTGACTCTAGATCTTAATGTGGTGGTAGATTTTAGGGTCTTTGTGCTTGAACCAGGAGGTAAGGAAGAGATTATTAGAATCAAGAAACCTTTTACAATGGGAACGAAGCCCCCAGCAAGTGTTTATAAAACAGTAAGAGCTGTTCTTATTAAGGGAAGTATTTTAACTGGTACTGATGATTGTGTTTGCTGGGTGGTATTTTTCCTGTTGAGTGTTATTATGTAGACATGTTTGTAGATGAAGCATATTTACTTTGGGAGAGATTCAATAGGATTTTATTGTTAAGTTAGCAAAATGGTAGTCCAGCTGGCTTTTATCCTAATCGGGCTTTTAAGCAGTAGATGGCACAGGCTGTTTCTGGGAAGAAAAAGAACATTTTCTCTGCAGAGTTGTGATCCAAACACCACGTCTTTTGCCATCTAAAAACATGAGACTTCACACCTGCGTGGTGAGGATATATTCTTTCTGCTGCCCCAGGGCTGCTGTATTATCTTTCCTGGTTCCAGAATGCACTTGGACAGATCTATGGTGGCAAGGAGGTAAATTTTTAAAAGTATCTTTTACTGTAATTAAAAGGAAAAAAGAAAAATAAAAAAATTTTAGTATATTTTTGGCCAAACAGTTGGGATCAGGAAAATCTCCATGTGGCTTCTGACTTGTGCCCCTGGTAGTCGTATGACCTTGAGCCAGTCAGGACTGCTTTTCATGTACCGGGTATGTAAGTGGTCAGATCCCAAGGTTCTGTCGGTGGTGTTTGTGATTCTGCACTGCTGTGTGTGAGTATGGTACCTCATGGGTTAATCCTCCAGGTAATTGACTGTTTCTTAAACCAATGTGAATTTTTAAAATATAATGGAATATTTTGAGTTTTCACTATATAGACAACTGAAAAAATTACTGCTGTTTTTGTGTAACTGGGTATAGAGATTTATATCAAAATTATCTTAATTTTATTTAAACCAGTATTAAACTTAATGGACGTTTTCCCAGTGCCCACCAGGAAAGATTAGTGAGAAACAAAGTAGTGAGAAGAGTAGTGAGAAAAGTGAGGGAAGAAGGAGGGCAGGCAAATGGCAAATGGGGCTCAGGGATAGATGGCTATTGTAGTAGATCATGCACAGTCATCAGTAATTGAGGACTGACTGACAAGAGTTGAGCTGTGAATCTGTATCACTGATTTTTCTGAGATATTTTGATCCAGACCACTCTGATTGGCAAGTACGGAATGCTCTTTATTTTACCATATAAAAGAGAATTCCTAATTGGATTTCTGCCCCCTATCATGCTGTAGTAAAGCTACTCTTCCCCAGTGATTACGTCTTGTTTGTCTGTGTGGTCAGCACCAAGGATTGACCCTAGTCACTGCTAGCCCTTTTTGTTGTTGTTGTTTTATACAACCACAGAGAACTGATAAATTGCCTAGGCTAGGCCTGAACTTGAATCCTATTGCCTTAGCCTTCTGAGTAGCTAGGATTACAGACAGATTAAACATCTTACAGCACCAGTGATCTAGATATAACCAGACATCTAAAGTGAGCATCTATGTATTTTTTTAAAAAACCTCAAAACTAAAAGAATATTATGAGTATTTTGTGATCCCATTAGCTGTCACCCACTAGGCAGGTAAAATCTACTAAAGGGGAAAAATTGTTGAAAGGGAACACGCTGAAGATCCTAAATTATAGGAAGAAAAAAGCAAAAAATATTGCAGGGCACACATGCACCTGTATCTACTCAGACATGAGCACCCCGGGACGTGGCAAGGCCAGGCCACAGGATCAAAGTTCCTGTCTGGTGTGCCGAATTTGAGTTACTGTAAGTAGCTTTAACTGTAGTAAGTGTATTCTTATGAGACTCTTAAGTATGATAAATAAATAAATATAAATTCTTAAGTATGTTTTAGGATGCATTTTATTAAAAATGATTATCCTTTCTCAAGTCTATATACTAAAATGAGTAAGCTTTTGTCTAAAAATCCACTGATGGTGCATATATATGTATGAAAACTGATCTTTATGCTTCATGAGCCTTCAAATATTCAGGGTACACTACAGGTTCTGTTGATGGGTTTGTTTCTCTAATCAGTACTTCCTCCGTATACCTTTGTAATGTATAGATATAGAAATAAATATCTTAGATTTATATTCAGCTTTATACAGCAATTAAATATAAATGTGTAGAGTTCTCCTTTTAAGACTAAAGTTTATATCATCATCAAATCTGTGTTACAACATAAGTTCAAGTTACTAATATATAAAAACTATAATCATAAGTTATCAGAAATGTAACAGAGGCAGATCCTTTTTTGACCAAAAATGACAGGACTTATATAATACATGACTAATACATGAAGCAGGAAGTATACATGAAGTTGAGGCCTATGGGCATATATTATGTTTAGTAGCTTAGTTTTTGTTTCTGGTTTTCTGATAGTTAATTAGTTTTACTTACTGTATTCATACGAGTCAGCTATTAAACATACTGACGTATGAATTAACATAATCCTCGTTCATAAGGAGGCGAATGATTGAGTCCCCTCCAGTGGTATGTTGAGGGTTTAGAACCATTGACCAGCTGGAAACTGGTATGAACCAGTTCTCTGGGGAATGAGGAGGGCAGACTGCTGAGAAGTGGGGAGTGGACCTGGCAAGAGTGGGACGCAGCTGGGGGGGTGGGAGGAGCTGGGGGTGGGGGACATGAGAGCTGGGAATAGAAGAGGGGAGCGCTCTGACCTTGTGAGGACACCAGAAAGACTAGCAAAACAAGCGTGGGGTGACCAGAGGGCAGTTACACTGGCTGTGTATACCTAGTAAAAAGTGCTATTTTCTCCTGTGAAATCAGTATTTTTGAAAGGTATTTTTGTAAAACCTAGTAAGTTAATACCCATTGAAAAACAACAAAATATAGCAAAGCATAGAAAACATAAAAGCCACTCATAAACCTACTCCCCAGGAAGAGCTGCTTAGATGTCTAACATTCCACCTTGTTTTTCTGAGCTAATGTTTGAAAAAAGCGTAATCAGCAGCATAATGTATGTTCACAGTGTATCCTGTTTTGTTGGATTAGACATAGATGTTTTCCTATATGAATTCAGACTTTCCATAGCTGAATGCAATCTGGCCACAGAGACAGTTCAATAAAGCATGGAGGTGACAACAATGACACATCTGTGGGCTTTTGAAATCTGAGTCAGACCAAGAGGAAAACAAGAGACGAGGCCAAGAAGCAATTGCTGCAGCCCCGGTGTGATGTGCTAAGGCTGCAGGCACAAAAGAGTGACTCCCGAGGATCAGGCTGTGTAGGCATGAGTCACGCTCAAATCCTAGCTTGGCTGACACAGTTGACAGGGTGCCATGGACTGAAATATAGGATGATGGAAGTTGACGCATATTTGGGTGCAAAAAAGTAGGTTTTGACATACTGAGTAAGAGGAGCTTCTGATGAGTCCAGGGAAGGTGTCTGCTACCAAGCTGGATCAGGCTGGAGGCATGGTTTATTGGTTAATGATGCAGAATTAGTAAAAACCTAAGTTTACACCCCTCCCCTTTCACTTAACAGCAAGGTGACTTTGGTCATGTCACTTTAACTATCCAAGTGATTGAGATAATACACAGGAAAGGAAGTAATGGTGTTTCTCTATGAGAGAAGCGAGGCAAATTGCTAATTAGGGTAATTTTGCACTGCTGAGTTTCTGGCACTTGTGAAACACTGATTTAGCGAAATTAATTAGACACGTGGAAGAGGGATCTAGGGCTCAGGAAAGAGGGTAAGAATGGAAGAGGAGGTGCCTAGAAGTGTGGTCAGTATTACAAATGGGCAACAGGAAGTGGCCCGGAGAACACAGACACAGTGGAAGCGGGAACATAGGAAGTGCCCGTGAGGGGCAGGGAGAGCAGCAGCACTTGGGAAGCATAGAGCTCTGGGTGAGAGGGGTTGGCTGCACAGCTGTATTGGTGAACCTTAAGGGCAGAAAACACAGACAGTGCTCAGAGTTCAAACAGAGCTAACCTGGAGACCCAGGCCTCTCACGGGACTCCTAGCTGACTGGCTCAGTGAACTTGGGAAGTGAATTAAACTCAGTAAACTCGTGTCACGCATGCTTGCCAGCAGCTGCTGCTGTGAGTGTGGAGAGAAAACTTAAGAGTTGAGGCAGAAGTTCAGCTACACAAATGGCCTTGGGCCCCAGCTGCATGAGGTGAAGGAGGAGGAGTCCTCGGGGTCCAGCCACAGGAGAGCGTGGCTGCAACCAGGCTTCATGTTGCTTGCAGAGAAGTTGAGCCAGAGCCTGGGCCTCTCCAGTGATGGAAGAACTGAGGGATTGCAGTGGGGAGGTGGCTCTCAGCTTGGAGCTGTGGAAGCTAGTGCAGCGTCCTGAGGGCAGGAAAGGAGCTGGAGGACAGAGGGGTCAGTAGGTGGCTGTTGTAACTTGCGACCGTAGTTCTGAGGGCCTCTGCCAGGGAACTGGGAGTCACTCAACAGCCCTTGGTCCTGCTGGGTGACCTCGTACTCACAGAGATCACAGCAACCTGGCAGAGGGAGCCAGCCAGGACCAGCAGGGAGGGCAGCACCAGGGTGGATGGACATGGTGTTGATGTGAAGCAGGAGTGTTCGGAAAGCTCTGACACTTAGGGTCCAGGGCATGCAGAAAGAGCCAGCTGGTGGGTAGGAGAGAAATGGAAAGGCACGCTCTCGAGTACGTGACTTTGGAAACAGAAAAGAGAGCTATGGAGCTACGACCCTAAAAAGGAAGCTACTTAACCTCTCCATGCCTCAGTTTCCTCAGCTGTGGAGTGGAGATGTTGTATCATGTAGAGAACTTACCAGAGCGTCTCTGTCTGTGAGTGCTGTGTGTTTGGTAAGTGCAAACATATCCCGTTTCCTCACTTGCCAGTCAAGATGAATATAGACTGAAGGTCAGAGACGTCTTCAAACAGATCCAAAAGGCAACCTGCCTGCCCAGTGAGAATTCCAGGCCTGTCTGTGGGCACTGTTTTGAACTGAGGTGCTTCCTTGGGAACTCACAGATGAGCACTTTGACTCAGGAGCACAAAGCATCGCATGGGGAAATCCATGAGAAGCACCTAACATTGGTACATGAGTGAGGAGTCTGCTGCTGGGTCTCATTTGTGATGACTCCCTTTGAGTTCCCTAAATAATTTAGTGGGGGAAAAAATCTGTAGAAATATTCCAGAGTGAAGGTACCTAATACATGTTAGATTTAAGATGCTTTTCAGATGAGAGGCCGATTATGTGACATTCGGATAGCACTGTGACCTAATTTTAAAGTATCACCTGGAGCCACATGGCGTACTTTGCTATCTGACAGCATTTAAAATGACACATCTAAATTTTGGTGCACCTCATGAATTATGGGGTAGAAACAAATGTTTATTTCCTAAGTTGATGCAGATTTTTATGAGAAGAATGCACTTCAGGAAGCACAGAGATACAGGTATCTGTACAAAGTCACACTTTTCCTTCAGAGAATGGTGACAGCAGATTTGGGTAGAAATACCCCAGGACTATAGTCTGTCCTATGAAAACCTCATATTTTACATGGATCATTTACATACATGTCTTAAATGTAACCCCTAAGAAGTACATGGGAAAAGCTGGAAGAACTTTTAGAAGTTTTGTGTAAATTTTTTTAGAAAAATCTTTCTACTTAAAATGAAACTACATGTAAAAATATGAATTGAACAGTTAGTCTAGTGGCACACACCTGTAATCCCAGCACCCTGGGAAGCTGAAGCAGAAAAATCCCAAGTTTGAGCGCAGCCTGAGCAACATGGTGACACCCTGTGTCAGAATAAAGACTGTAGATAGAGCTCAATGCAGAGGTCCAGGGTTCAATCCTTAATACTGGAATAAAAAGCGTAACATCAATATCTGATTTATTTTAGAATAATTATCATCTTGGCCTTGGAACCCTTTGGGAAACTGTAATTGCTCATTAGCGTTATGTCTGTTTCCTCACTTGGTGGGAGGCAGGACAGAGGCACTGAGAGTTTGAAGAATGAATGGCTGTCTCCACATATGTGGAGATTTGTCCCTGCCCAGTTAATGAACCCTGCGAGCAGCCGCGGGGGCTCTTTGTCCTACCTCCTGCCATATTAGAGAGTCCTGCCAGAAAGTCTGAAAAGGCCTGCAGGGGCTGGTGACATCTGCAGAGGAGGAGGCAGAACCAGAGTTCATTCATGAGTCAGCACCACTGGCTGAAAGGGCATCAGCGTGTGGAGGCCCCCGGAATACGCGAAGAGGGCACCAAGCAACAGGGGAAATTATTGTAGCTGTGTATTCAGTTAAAAGAGCTATTGATAGTTTTCAGTTCTGATAGTTTAGATATACATCATGTGTTTTTGTTTTGAGGCAGAACCCTGGGGCAGCTTTTAATATATGAATACAGTCTCTTGAATTTACAAGTGAAAAAAATCCTTTTAAAGAGGAAATCAACAGTAGGATGTTTCTTAATATGGTATATTAAAAATTATAAATTATTTCTGATTCCTAATTATAGTTATTTTGATGTGTCAACCCTGTTTATTAGGTTGTAATGGAAAAAACTGAAATTGTTAACTCAGTATTTTGTAACCATTACCGTTTTCTCAGTGGATCACAAGAATAAAAAACTTCTTAGTAAAGCACTAAGCATAAAGTAGGTATTATATAATTTTGAAGTGGCAAATACTAAGAAACAGTATAGTATTTACTTTCCTATTTAAAAAATTAGGATACAGCCCCCTTTGTGGCAGCATTTGAAACACCACTTGGTTCTCTATACATGAGTCCACTAGAACCTGATAACCCAGATGGGAAAACCAGCGCTGCAACACGGGTGACCTCTGCATCACCACAACAGCAAAGCTCGTTCCCCTCCAGCAGTTTTGCAGCTAGGATGCCAGTTCTGGGAGCCTCCTCACTGATTTCAGCAAATTTTATCAGGAGACAGCATCAGACCCATGGATGCAGGTTCCAAACTGAGAGCCCCAGTTGGTTGCACCTGTGCAGCTGACCTGCAGGCCTCAAATGAGGGTGCACAGGGTCCTTTTGTAGGTGTGACTGATGTGCCTAAGCAGCTTGCAGGCCTCCTGGAAACACATTCACTGCTATAAAAGTTTGCAAACGCTAGAGATAGTGTCTTAGTTACTTTCCTTTTGTTGCTGACACAAAATACCTGATGTCCAAAATGAAGGAAGGAAAGTTTTATTTAGCTCACAGCTTGTGGAGGTTTCAGTCCATAATTGGTGGGCCGCAAGGCAGGGTGGCATGGCAGAGTTCATGGTGATGGAGGACAGCAAAACCAACAAGAGCAAAAGGGGAGGAGTGCGAGACAAGACTTTCTGCCCCTTATATTGTATACATGCTGCCCACCCTGGGGTTAGTGTAGAACTCACACCTTTAATCCCCACACTAGAAATGAATCAGTCACAAACTCTAGATTCAGCCACCTCTGAAGAGCCCTCCCTCCAACTGCATGAAGCTTTGAGGGGACATCCAGACACAAATCGTAACAGACAGGCATCAGGTGAGGGGTGGGAGGAGAAGTGCAGACCTTCTGGGGCCCTCCAGCCTGCACTGCCTGCCAGAAACCTCCACACGTTCACCTCTAAGGACCTTTCTGAATCCTGTCCTTTGGGTTTTATGGATTCTTCATTAGCAGACCGGATGCAGTCTGGCAAGGCCCATCTTGCTAAGTCTTTTTGGCCTCTCTGTGCAGCACTCTCTCCCCCAGGGTCTAAGGGCCCGGTGTTGGGTGATGATAGTTCCTGGGCAGCTCCTGGACAGAGGAGGGGGTTAGAGTTTCTAGGACGCAGTGTAGGGTGGAGAAATTCCAGTTTCTACTGCATTTCTACTTGGAGAGGGAGTAAGGAACCATGAACTGTGGCACCTCCCACCAAAAAGTGTGTGTGTGTGTGTGTATAAGGTTTCAGAGGCCCACACTTGCAAATAAATTGTTTCTCCATAAATGTATTCATAGGTGCATTTTGGTAAATAATCTATTAAAGTTGAAAGCCATTATATTATTTTTACATTAAAATGGCCAAATTTTGTAACCTAATAATTATTACTAAGATGCTAAAAAAAATCTGCCTTAAATAGGATTTATGTTGAAAAATAAATTAAAAATAAGAATTTTTACTTACTAAAAATTAAAGTGCATAGTAATCCCCACATTGCATTTCTGGGTGGATTTAGTAAGCAGATAGTTTACATTTTGCCAGTCTGTCTCCTCTTAGGCACACCTCACAGTCTTGTTTTTTGTTGTAAAGATGAGAGGGAATGGTATTCTGAGGAGTGACTTAGAATCATGGGCTCCTCTATATGACTGGAAACTGATACAGTCACCTCAACACTGGGGTAAGTTACAGGGCCTCCTTAAGCCTTGGGATTTTTTTTTTTTTTGAGGGGTGTGTGTGTACATGGTGCCTGTAAAATAGAAATAAAAATGGTTGTAGAACTCTAGAGATTAGTCAGTTTATGCAAAGTACTTATAGTGTCTGGCACATACATGAGCAGTAAGTGTTAGCTGTTCTTATTATGGTATACTGTGAGGCTCTGTGAGTTCATGATTTCCTTATTTCCTCTGCAAAAATCCCTTGTAACTTTTCTGCAACCTCTGTGTGAGCAAGTGATTAAAGTATCAGTCAGCAAGCTTATTTTTGCTAACTTTGCTTTGGCTCTGGCAAGGTCAGGCACCTAATGTGTTTATTGGCCCATCTGTGCTTCGGGAAGGGCACAGCTTTTGCTAATAACTGCTGTCATCGCTCAGATTTTTCAGAATAGGACCAGGATATCCAAATTTGCCAAATCAGCTCACATAAGCTTTGTAGTCAGCAAAAGGTTTTTTCTTACACACTTCCTGTTTGAGATCCTATAGGATTGTGGAAAGAGAAACCTCTGGGACCTCATTACATAGCCGTAATAAACGATGTAATGTGTTGGTTAACATATTCTGGCTTATAAGGGTTATGTTATCAGTGTGCAAGTTCTGCTGGACTGCTTTCTTTAAATATATTGTCAGAGGTAGAACCAGACATCAGCACTATTAGAATAAAACTGAGGGTTTAGGAAGAGCAAACTTCTGCTACTTACTAACAACATTGATTGATGTCAGATGCATCTTGTTACATGCAAAGATGCAGAAGACCTGGTCACTGATTGATTTACACATCATTTTGGACAGGGACAGCTCAGGGTTAGATGGTGTGGGAAGCCTGGAATGAAACATTTAGGCTTGCTGGGAATGTCCTGTATCTCCATTGGGCTAGTGGTTACATGATTGTATGCATACTGTTGGTAATTATGTCTTGGTAAATCAGTCTTTAAAAAAACACCGTTTGTTGTGTTGATGCAGCAAAATATTTTTTGTGAGCATGAAGGATAGCATATCTATTCCTCTGAAATGTTGATAGGTTTCATAATATATTTATTATGCATTTGAGTTCACTTACTATACTTCGAAAGTCATATTTTGAGTATTTTGTCTTTTTCTCCTATTAATTGCTTAAAAATTACTTGAAAGTTTTCAAATGGACTTTACTATACATATATCATTGTATTTGAGTTTCCTATATCAATCAGGATGCTTCCAGCCAAAATAACAATTAGACAAAATCAATGACAGGGCCATTGGCGTCCTCTCTGTAGTTATGAGAATGATCCTCATTCTTGTGAAGCCCAAAGGGAAGTCTGTTTCTATGACTGTCTCAGAAAATAAGCCAGGTGTGGTGGCGCACACCTGTAATCCAGACACTTGAGAACCTGAGGCAGGAGGATTGCTGAGAGTTCAAGGCCAGCCTGGACTACATAGTGAGGCCCTGTCTCAACAAACAAAAAACAGGAAATAAAATGCATGCTACTAGGACTAAGCCCAAGGAGTTTAAACACTTGAAGAAGCCTTTGTTGACAAGAAATGGAAATTCAGCAGGTAGTGAAAGAAAAGTAAGTTTTGTATGCCTCAAGAAATACAGCAGGAACATGTGCAAGGCTGAGAGGATGGGAAGAAGGGGGGCTCAGAGATGGCCAAGAACACATTTGGATAGTGATGAAAGATGTATCAGACTGGTGTGTGTGGAGACAAAGATATTTTCAAACATGCAGTGAGAAGTAGGTGGGAGGAAGTGAGTATAGAGGTGTGGGTATTTCTCTGAGTGAGAGGAGGACTGCTGGAAGCTGGCCTTTCTGTGGGAAGTAGGATCTTGTGTGCCAAAGTTTTAGAAAGATTGCTCATACGGCCATATGCAAGGTTGGAGGAGTCCCCAAACAAGTTGGAATCAGACCATTTGAAAGCTTTTGATTGACCTGAGCTTGACAGTTGGTGTGCAAAACAGATGGTAGTGAGGTGAATGTAAAGGATGAATGCTAAGATGTGCTGTCACGAGCGGGAGGGCCTGGAAGCTGGCTGGATTTAATAGGAGGAAGCCAGGGTCCAGGCTTCCAAGTAAACTGGACAGAGATGCTCCATGGACAGGACAGGAACTTTGGGCATTTGGTAAAGGGAGAAGTTCACCAGGAAGGATGAATTTGGTCATAGCTTAACCCCATGTCAGAGTAGTAACGAATGAACAGCAACAGTTAATAATACTTTTCATTTACTTAATAATACAGTTCATTCATTCAACAATTATTTTATTAAATGCCAGTGTTTCTGTGGAAGTATTGGAGAAGGCACAGGGGCTAGAGCAGCTAATAAGGAAAAAAATGTCCCTGTCATCATAAAACTAGTAAGGCCATACAACCAAGGGTTAAATAAATATGTACAATAGAAATTTTTTTTTATTTTTTTATTTTTTTAAATTTTTTTATTTGAAAGAGAATAAAACAAGGGGGCAGTACAGAGCAGATCACAACAGGACGACATAGGCAACACAGTACTTTAAGTCAACTGGACATCAACAGTATCTAACACCATATCTCTTACTCTGCTATAGTTGAGCATAGTTTCAAATACAATAATATCAAACATAACACAATAGTGTAAAGCCATGCATAGAGTGAAAGAATTACAGGGCTTTCTGAACTGAATAACAGAAAATGATCAATGGGTACTATAATATCTCATTCTTGATAAAAAAAATTTGTTTGCACTATCACACATATTCAGATTCCAATAAGACACAATGTGGTAGATAGAACCAACGATAGTAGAACAGAAAAAGCATGGTAGGACTTCTAAGAAGGATAATATTAAATCAGCAATAGCTGTCATAATGTTTTCTTCAAAACAGCTGTTCATATCATCACGTATGATATAGTCAAACAAAACAGGATAACACCACTCCAACTGATGATTTAAAACTTTGAAAGACTTCGAAGCTATGAGATGGGGCCTCATGCTTACCATAAAGTCTTATATACTCTTATCAAATCTCATATTAGGGAGATTATATGGTATTTACCCTTGTGAGTTTGGTTTATTTCACTTAACAGAATGGTCTCAAGTTGTGTCCATTTATTTATAAATATCTCGATGTGATCATTCTTTATA